>WURS02456277.1:0-13869 GCA_011762765.2 Rhinocypha anisoptera | reverse complement strand
CCCGAGGCTTTTGCAGGAGAGGGCGCGGCGGTCCTCACTCCTCCCCTTTCTATTCCCGACATTCCGGTCCTCTTGTCGCCGCAAGGCACGTAAAAGAGTCGTCGCCGTGGGGTGTTTTAACATCCACTCACTAGCTCCCTCGATCGTCACCTCCGTAACTAAGAGGTTCGCCCTCTCCCCGGACACAGTTCTTCGAGCCCGGGATGAGGTAAGACCCTGGTAAATTTTTGCAGGGGAGGCAGGGGTGGTCTCCATTACCGCCCTTGAATGACGTCACGACAATTCAAATAAAAAAATGGAAGAAAAGTAGAAGCTAAAGTAAATGAAGGAGCTAGTCAAGGGTGTAACCTATCGTCGGAACTGTTCGTCATATATTTGGTAGAGGCTATAAAGGAAATAGAAGAAATGGGTATCAAAGGAAACAACGCGAACGGGAAGGAAATTAACATGCTGCATTTCGCGGATGACATTGCAGTCATAGAAGAGAAAGGCCATACCTTGATCACAGTGGAACAAGTACTGAACGAGGAATGGGACGACTGGGTTAGCCAGGTGGGTGGCGTGCCCCCGGCTATTTTTTGGAGGTGGTGGGGAAAATGCGTTTATGCACTCCCAGGAAAGTTGGTGGGCCTGGGAAGTGTGAGATTCGCCCGGGGTCTTACCCCGGCCCATACTCACTAAAAATCTCACCACATGATTACGCCTATCGCGGAAGGCGGCAACCGTTGCCGGTGGACGTCATTTCGGCCATCATCTTATCCCGGTTCGGTCAGCGACTGGTCTGCTGCGGGTGCGTTTGTTAAAGATATTCAAAGAAATTAACCCTCCCACAACGACCCTGCTGGCCAGCACTTTTATGTCACCCTTCCTGCGTTCAAGGCATCCCGCACCAATCTTTTGCTCCATATGCCGCGACTACTCAAAGTGATTACGAGAACCTCGATCTCTCTTAGCCCCTTCCCCTCCTTGATGTTCTGAATCAGTGACGCGTTTCCCTGGTACTTCTTCATCTTCCAGGTTTTAGCCCTTTCGAGGTCTGCCTGCTCGCCTACCACTTGAGCGTCAATGACGTCAAAGGTCACGGGTTCGATTCCCGCCCAGGTCATGGGTGTTGTGATTGTCCTGATGGGTTTTTCTATGACTTAAAGAGGTGCGAAATGCCCACAGTCGTCAAAGCACCGTATAAACAAAAATGCTACTACTAAATAAGTATAACATGAGAATAAATAGGGAGAAAACTAAAATACTTTTTTAGGGAGAGCCGATTTCAAACGTCGAGTTACAAGGATATAAATTAGAACAAGAGAAATCCTTCACCTACATAGGATGACGGGTTACGGAAGAAGCTCTACGGGTATTAAGTGCAGATTAGCTCAATCTATGAAGGCATTCATGGCGAAGAGGCAACTTCCATGCTCAAGGAAGATATCACTCCAGGCAAAGTAGTAAGTTAAAACGTTCGTATGGAGCAAGGCACTCTATGGATCAGAGAAATAGATGTCTATGTATCATTATAAAAATAGACCAGAGAAGAATAGAAGCCTTCGAAACATAGTGCCGGAGGAGGATGCTGAAGATCAAGTGGACGGACCTTGTAAGGAACGAGGAAGTGTACAGAAGAGCGGAAGAAATTAGTCTGGAGTACGATAAGAAAAAGGTGGAAAAGACGCAAAAAGTTTTCAAAAAGTTCGACTCAAAATCGATCTAGATAGTTACATTAATTTAACCTTCCTCTTTCCAGATATGACCGAAACTTCACTTTCTGGTGAAAAGATGCTGAGATATCACTTATTATTTATTCAAAAGGTATCCCATCCCCAGAGTAACTTTGGGACGGGTTGGTTTTTCAATGTAAAACATATTCAAAATACAAATCTATCTAAAAATAACTGCATTGGTGTATTCTTATTTACATTTACCTACAGATATTTTAAAAAGCCCTGAACATAAGAAAATGATAGGGCTTACTTTCGGCGATCTGTGAGCTAAATAGACCACTGCTTCGGAGGTGTTGGGGGTGCTGCTCTGGAGCCGAATCACCAGAGCCATCCACTGGAGTAAAGAGAATCCTAGTTTCTTTTGCGTGTAATGTTCCTTTTCCTGTTAAATTAATCCTGTTTGGGTAATTTCGGATTGGGGTACTAGTAGTCTCAGCAAGTTTCTAATCCCCAGTGATGAGAATACCCCCTTGAAGATACGGGGGTATTAGAGGAATGCAGAGGATGACCCTGAATCGACTGTCCATTTAGGCCATGACCTCGATCTTGGCCACCCCCTACTGTAGTCCGATCCATAAAGCAATGAATACAGGATAAGTTTATCTCGAAAAAGAGAATAAGGATTTCAGTATCAGTGATGTAGGCTGGCCACCTGTCTAGATCTCCAGGGATTCGCAACAAATATACGTAGACGAAACCCACACTCACTAGGATAATAAACCATTCGCATGTGTTAGAAAGTTGAAAAAGCATTTGGATTGGAAAATATTTGGTTTGATTATAAATTTAATCATTCTCGTGAGGAAGTCAGCGGATAGTCCTGATTCAGTGAGATTAATACTTTTAAAAAGACCTTGATACCTTCTACAACATACAAAAGTAAATTTTAGACGTATAAAATTAAAATCTGATGAAATAAAAAAGCATAAACATTCGCATGTAAATTCAAAGTCACTGGAATCATTTTTAATGACTTCAGAATGTATAATATGTGGCCGAAACCATCTATTAATCCTGGCTTTGTGGAGTTCAACCATTGTAATTTCTTTTTAAAAAAGGAAAAAGTGCCATTGGCAAGTGAAACTTATGTGGCCCAAGTGTTAATTTACATTGGTCCTTCCCCATTTAGAAATGGCTGCTGTGTTGAAGAGTGCGGGTGGAGAGGTATCCCTATCTTCACTAGCAATTCTCTAAGTGAAATGACCTGAGCACTGACCTTGAGGAAGCTGGTTGACTCACACTTAAAGTTGACTTGTTAGTCTGTCAAGACCTTTGCTGAGCACAGGGTTGACACCATACCCTCTCACGAGCAGGAATACTATGGGAGCATTCTGAAACTCTCTACCCTCATGGATTTAGTTTGTTCTCCTTGACTTAAATCTTGACCCATGTGTGTGCAATAGATTGGCATCATTTGTTGTAGAAACTACAAGATGTGAACTCTCTCTCCAATAAAGATTTTCCCTCACATTTCATAAATGCATTTCAACTAGCAAGAGGCAAAAAGTGCACAATCCCCACCTTTTGCTCTATAAAAAAACAATGTCTGTAGTGGATAATGGGGTGATTACCTCCATGTTTCAAATAATATGAAACCCTTTACCATCTACTTCTATTCTCAGAGTGCAATTACACGTGAGGCTATCATCAAATTTTAGCCATTAAATATATGAAAAAACACTGTATTAGCTGAGATGAAGAATATCACTCAAAACAAAGAGAAAACTATCACTTGCCTCATTTTTAAAAAGCCAGTCTGCAAAGTGAACAAGTGATTTAGTCATTCACATCCACTGTCTCTAGTGTAAAAAATTTAATTCATGGAACTTGTAAGTGGCCAGTGAAATTGGAAAAACAATTGGAAGAGAAAATGGAAAGAACAAGCACTGAGAAAATTATGTGACAGTTGTGCAGTTTCCAAAATGATAAGCATTCTTGTAATGCCTTAGAAATGCCACTAAACATACTGTTAATTGAAAATACATTCCATCCTCAAAGTATTTAGCCTATCATTTTCAAACAACAAGATTTTAATAAGTGAATTATTACAATTGCAACCACAGGCATGACTTCTTTAGAGGACCAAGTGATAAACTTAACATACATTTACTTCAATGTTTCCCCCAAAAAAGGATTTTTCCATTAATGTGTTCTACTCAGAAAAAACAACACCCATCAATTTTAACATAAAATAATAAAGGCTGAGGAAAAGAGTTATGTGAACTCAGATATATTTCCCTACAAAACTTAATGACTGAATAAATGCTAATAACTTAATGACTTCAACATTTCCATGAAAATGTGTTCACTATTGAGATGCAAGATTTAACACCTTAATATATTCCAAACTATTTTTCAAAAAATCGTTGGTCATAATTAATGTGAAGAAAGTTATTCAAAGTCATATTTATTGTATGATTTGGCAATTAATACATTTACTCAAATATATATCCCTAATATCACTTAATAAGACTTACAAATATTTGTTTTTAGCTTTACTGCATGATACCTGGAGTATGTAATTTGATCAAGACAAGGATTAAAAGGGTAGCAACTGAGGAAAACAATTACCAGTACTAAGCATGGCTTGAAACTGATTACTAACAACAGTGTCCAAGCATTTCAAAGTATAAGTTTTCAGCGAACCATAGGTCATAATTAATGTTACGATAGTTATTTAAAATTGTATTTATTAGGATATGATTTGGCCATTAATGCTGCCAAGACTTCACATTATATTGGACATATGTACATTAAGAAATGACTCCTTGGAAATCAATATTGCATTTCACAGGCATGAATCAATTTAAGTGACTTGTACATAAATGTCAATATCCCTGTACTGTATTATTCATAATAACCTTGATATAACTAAAAAGCCCTTTTAATGGATCACCACAGTACAACAATCTACATAATCACAAAAAATCCATACCAGTTACATATGCATTTGATAAAAGTTGCTCAGTTAGGCAGATTGAAAGGGACTTTTGTTACTTTTCCCAAAATTATAATATTCACAAGAGAGAGGAAAACAGCCTTGTTGTTTGGCAGTGAAACTTACAATTTAAATTTCTACTGATGCTGGCATGAAATATATCCCAAATACTGCAATGAATGCCTTCCAGCATACTAGCTTAAGGTTATGACTAAGTGTACAAAGCACAATATTTGTTGTCTACATGATATCCATAAAAAACTAGTAACTCATGGAGTTAAAGTAAAACTTGTGAGTGCATCTCTCAAAATATCATATATGGAGTATGCTGTCATTATTGTTACTTTGTCCATGTGAATAAAGCAGGACTCTGCCGAAATCCAAGACAATGCTATGAAAATGATTTCTTGAGAAAAGTTCAAGCAATTATACTTGACTATAATGCTACATATGTGTAACAAAAGCCTCCTCATACAGTTTATACAGCAAAAAAGACACGGCTTGTCCATTACAATTGATGGTAAGACTAAAATAATACAGGCCTCTTCATACTGGAGTAATATTCATATAAAAATTTTAAAACTGCTTGACTAGACACTACACAGTTTAACCAGGAGTAAAGTCCTGATAAAACCTGAAGTAGTATATTCTTCACAACCTGGCAGCTCTCTCTGTATGTACACAGTTTATACACACATTTTGTACATGCCTGAAGTAAAACAGAAGCAGTGCTCCCTCACCTCAACAGTACACAAACCAAGCCCATTACTGTTTGTGTGGCTCAAGCAAAATTTTATATTAATTGCAAAAATTGATAGTAATTGAAAATGGGTTTGATATAATTAGACTCCATAATGAACGTTTTGAGATATAAATGAATAGATAATGGCTGAAACAACATACAATCCATGCCTCTATTTCTCCCCCTCTCAAATTGGCCAATCACACAAATAAATTTGAACAATGAAATCTAATCACAGGCTAAGTTTGGTGGATGGTAAAGGAGAGATCACACTGAAAATCATACGTAGGGCATGAGCAACATTCACAAAATATAATTCTTTTGCAAGAAAGTCTCACCTCTATGCAAATAGCAGCAATTTCAACCAAGTACTGCACAGTGGAACAGTTATAATGATTTTTTCATAAACAATATACAAACAGTAAGCTGCACATAAAACTCACACGGTAACTAAATCTATTTTTGTATTTAGTCATTTTATATAACCCAACTTATGTAGTGAAAAAAATAACAATTCACATTCACCTGCCCAAGCACACAGTCTTAACAACTACTCCTTGGTAATAACGCATGCATATACGTACAAGTGGGGAGCCTCATTGGTTGCATGAAAAATCTGTCATAAGCCCCACCCAAAAAAACACTCATACAATCTTACCACACACAAAGACATTTCCATGCCTCTTACACAATTGGATCGCACTAGCCCAACAAGACTTCAATGCTCTAAAACCTACATAATAAAAGAGTTTTCACTCTGCATTGTACTTTCTTTTGATGCAGAGGTTACATTATTCTTTCCTGAAGGAGCTTATAATAATAACATCCCCCTCCAACTATGTAAATAGTAAAAGGCCTATTAATAAATCTTGGAAAGAGAAGAAATACAGGTACATACCTAATGGCTCTCGTTTTGTAAAAATTTGCTCGTGTATGTACACAAAGTTTGTCGAAGATAAAAAAATTAATAAGAGTGCCAAGAGGTTTTCAAAAATCTTAAAAATTCACTTTTTTATTTTGCGGGATTGATTTTCTTTTCTCTGCAGTTTGCACAGTTTAAAAAAAACTCTTTCTATCCACACAATCAGTTTATGCACATGCATAAAGATTGTCAAATGTCTTCGAGCAACACAGGGAAGGAGAACTGCTCTGATAGTAGAACTATGAGTCAAATTAACTACAGACTTAATTTTCCAGAAGACATTATCAGTGAAAATACGAGAAGAAAACTGAACAAAAGCTACATGAAAATAAATTGCCCAGTTGCCCAAAGAGTTGAAATAATTTAAATGAACATATTTTGCATTGACTTCCTCATAACCCAAATTAAAATTCCACACAGATCAACAAGTCAACATATCAATTATATAGTTATGCATTTAAGGGCGAATATATTTTTTAAACTTTCGCTAGATGACTTAAAAGGAGTGCATGTGAGTGGCTCAGAAAATAAGAGTTTTAATATTTTGGTAATACCCCTACATCAGATTTGATATCAGGAAATGCTTTTAAAAGAATTATTAAACCTTCAGAAGTACATTGTTTCAATAAAAAAACAGCAAGGAAACATGGTGAAGAAATAGTAAAATCAAATTCAACCACATACTGAAAAGTAGTACTGCATATCAGAAATAAAATAGCTTTGGCCAAAAGTTGTGACCATGACTACAAAGCTAAATGAAATAATTGAAAGACCTGAGTTGAGAACATATGATTATGCATAGATTACTTCCAAGAGTTAACCATAACAAAACAACTAATTCTTCAAGTGTGACAAAATAGGGAATAAAAACCACCTGAAATATTAAACTGGAAGACAACATCCTTCAATCCTTGGGAAATATTAAGAAAATTTAGACACCATGCAAAACAAAAAAGTAAGGAGCAACATATCACTCACAGTGAAAAAACAATTCCACACACACTGGATTGATTATCCTAAATGGTCATCCAATATGTTTCAGCACACCTCATCACACTTTACTGAAGGTAGGTCAAATTTTCATAGTACCTATATGAACATTCAAATCATAGAAAAAAATTTCAAGGATTATAAAAACCCAAGAAGAATCCAACCGATCATAAAAGACAAAATTTACTGCAATCAGAAAGAAAGGCTAAAGGGAGATGGGTGTACAAATGAAGGGGATAGACAAGAATTTTATCAGAATTGTTCATTTCATACATGAAGGAGAAAGAAAATAAGAAGGAATGGGCACAAAGATGAATGCAGACGAAATTAACACTTCAATCTCAAATTCACAGATGATAACTCAATAAGATTAGAAAATCATGATGCTTTGGATGGCAGCAGCCATTCTTGAGCAAATTGAACTTGGAATTCCAAAGATATCAAAAGTCATAAGGAAGAGAAAGTCTATATAGTATGTATCATGCGGAAGATCATAGCAAAATTCATATGCTGCAGTATAATCAAGAAAAATTTGAAAAGATAAAATGTTATCTTAATCAGTATCCAGAATAACTTGGATCCAGTATAATCTGGACTGGCAGAGCTTTTATGGAAATTGAGAATAGAGTAGTCCAAACTGAGGAGGTATCTACAATCCAGTGGCAGCTACTATACTCAGAGAAGATATGGTGGTACATAAGGATTCAGTAAATGAGATGATTTATGTGGAGTCCAGTACTCAACACAGATGAGAGACAAGAGCTACTGACAAAGCACAATCGAGAAGAATTGAGGACTCTTTAAATCTAGTGCTGGAGAAGGACATGGGATATTTAAAGAAGATATAAATGGAGATGAGATTGGAGCTTAGATAAGTTCTGAAAAATTCTTAACTAACTTGAACAATTCCAATAACTACTGCTGAAGTCAGGTAGCATATTTTAACACTCCAAAATATTAAAAATTTAGACTACAATTATATGACATAATATGCATTTCCTAGAGCATGGTCAAGGAACTTTTATTTCAATTTGCATTAATCAGTTTCACTGCCATTAATTTAATAAATTAAATGGCATGTTATTCCCAAATGAATGGGCAGTTCACTAGCTAAAGAAAAATTGAATTACTATAGAAACCCTTGCATTCCATGTTTTAATCTAAAATTTTTAATGGTAACTATAGAGTATTTTAATATCACTTTATCTTTTCAGTATCAGTTGAAACTGTGAAAAAACCCTGCATTTTAAATCCTCCTCCATCTTTATGTTTGTTTAAATAATGGTGAATTTTAATTTAGCAATATCTATTTAAGATTGCCTTAGTTTATTAACGTCTCATTGAACTAATCAGACATATGTCAACCAGGAAAAGGACATTATTTTCAGAGGTTTTGAAAGTTGAATAGGAAAGACAAGCAAAAACATTAACTGGTATGAGAACGCATTAGAACAACGGGAATACCAAAAGTGCAAACCAGCTTTAATTAAATTTAGTATGGGAAGAGTAAAACATATTAGTAGCAGTAATTTTGTCTGTAGGGTGCATCCACAGCTATGGTCATTTAGTACCACTTCAAATTATAGAAAAAACCCATGTGGACAAACACAACACCAATGCCACAGGTGGGACTTGAAACTGTGACCTTAGGGTTAGCCAGCAAGCGTGTTACTCCCAGTCTAACCCAGCTGGCTGTAAAATTTTAAAGAAAATAAATACAGAAATAGCTAACTCAACCTAGATAACCGTCAGTTATCCTCTTATGTAAAGACAGAGGGAGATGTGCAATTTAATGGTAACCGTTTAAGAAAAGTGGTAGTAGAATTGTGGTTTTGGGGACATCGACAGCTAAGGTCATTTGCACCACCCATTTTGCAAGAAAAGTATGTGAAAATTTGACATCATTTAACATTTAATTTACTTTCCCAAGGAACACTCCAGAAACTCTGGAGTCAATAAATGTTAGACTATTTAGAGTAATCAAATAATGGTATTGTCCTACAAGGAGCTACTGTCATTTTAAGACATTACACATACACAAGTCATTTAAGAAAAGAAACTTTTCATTCCGAATTAACTTTCCACCCTCCAGATTTGACTATATTTGAAGAGGGTGGTTCCTGAACAGAAAATCAAGACAAATAAATTCATAAGCAATGAAGTCATTTGAGTGGCACTCCAAGACCAAAAAGGAAAACATGCCTTTGTTCAAACAACTGGGCACTATGTCACAATACGATATACGGAGTTTCTGAATTCAGAAATGGGAGACTATTGCTTGGTACGTGCTAGAAATCACCATTACGACTGATGAAAATAATATTTCGGGGGATATCCTGCCATACTTCAAGTGAGAAAGTGATGCTCAAGATTGCATAATGCCATAGAATTGCAGAACGAAAGACTGCAGTGCCGAAAGGCATTCCCAACTTTTCAGTTTTGAATGCATGAACATTCTGGTCCTAGTAGGTTTACAATACTGAACATCTGAATAGTTCCTCACAGAGAAAATTTACCGACAACAAAGTCAATGACCAACAGAGGAGGAAGTGTCTATTAGTTGCACAACATTCTGATTCTGCAAATGCTGTCTGTGTGGTGTGTGTCATCATGCCAATTGGAATAATGCGTGAGAGGGCTAGGAAAGAAATTCTCATTGACCAAAATGAAGAAGCATTTCGTTCTTTCATACATTTGACAGTTGTCCCTAAGTGCACTACGTACCTACCTCTCCATGTGCCTTTCAAATGCGAAAATTGAGGGGAAAGTTAAGTAAACCTCTGGCATTCATGATTAGTACAAATGCAAAACAAAATCCCAACAATGGAAGTCAACAAGTTTGCCACAATTCCTTGTGGTGAATTGTCTTAATATTTCAGGCCAAATACATGGCGACCCTATTGAAATAAGCATACATTAGTACAATTTTTCAGGATTCAGAATCCTCTGTTATATACCAAGTACAAGATCAATTGAACATCAACGTCAAAAATGGTACCTTAACCACTACGTGGAAAATTGCATCATTTTCTCCACCAATGCGGAAGTATTAAAACAAACAAGAACTGAATATCTCATCAGCCTTGTGGGTTACCTTGAACTGGTCGCGGTGACCAGAGCATGCAAAAAAAAAATTCAACACCTCCACATCAATGCATGTACACGACTGCCCCTTTCTCCATTCATACATATCTGCATATACATGATGGCAGATTAACTAGTTATATACAGTTTTTTTCCTCTCAATACTTAATTCATTGACAACAACTCTACGATACAATAACAGACACAGTCTTTGAATCGGCGATACTTGCCCCAACCACAGCAACTTCATATATCACTGGTCGTCTTTTTTTTTGTTTTGACAATCCCATCCACACAATTTTTCATTTTTTCAATTTTTTCTGAGGCACATGGTCATCAATAGGAAGGCAAGAGAGGCAGCATGCATTGAAATCTCATCAACGTTGGGTCATGTCGATTGTTTTCTTTTGCGCATCCAACATGAGAGACTGAGGAAAGAATGGAAGCAACTCCTGAAATCCATCAACCATTGAAGGAAAAAAAGGAATGGGTCTTTTCAATGCTTCATTCATTTTTTTTTGCAAATTCTCTTTTTTTTTCTTCAAATTCTTTTCAAACATCCTCTCACCCAATCATCGCTCCTAACTCTTCAAAGATCGCTTTTTTTTATGAAAACATGCAAGAGCAAACGAGCAACGAGGGGGGAGGGGCATGCTCGCATCGCGCTCAGTCCCCAGGGCTCACATCTTCAAACTCAACGTCAGCATGTTGCGGCTGTGGATTATGGTGACTGATGAGACCAGAACCAAGAAAAAACACAAGTTTAATTTTCACAATACCCTGTTTTTTAAAAACAATTTCATCTTTTTTTTCCATCTCTCTTAGACAAACTAGAAGCCAGTGCATTCCCTTTGGCTTTGAAACGAAAGAGATCACCATTCATTATGCTTCATTCCCCTGAAAAAAACTTTCAAAAGAAATGAAAGATTTGTTTCATATCAATGTTTAAACAGCCTTCAAAGACAGGCATAATTGGGCAAAGGCATCAAAACTATTTGAGCTTGTGCATAAAAGAATGATGACGAGTAATCAATTAAACTGCCCATTTCAGTTAGATTATCTGCACAGCTCTGTTTATGCCTGGGTACATGGTACCCATTTGCTTGAATGTTTCCTGCACACACATCCTCTACAAAATTCAATGACTACAAAGGACAAATCAAACAAAAACTAATGTACTCATCTGTTCTAGTAAAAGGAGGTGAAACTACTGTAAAGACAAGAGAAAATAAAAGGAGGAAGCAAAATGGAAGACAATGAAAAATCCTGAAGCTAGTAAGAAAAATAAGAAAGTTCTACATTAAATCACCAATCATTAATAACCACTCTTCAACAAGCTCATTCAAGGGAAACTTACTGCATGTATCAGAGTAAGTAACTGTCCTCAAATACTATTGAACTTGGATTGATACAAGCAAGAGTGAATGATTTCATCAAGCAAATGTCTGGAAGCTTAATCCCCATCCTTTAGTGCTTATGGAGCTGCCAAAGGTGCAACGTGAGAAATTGAGTCCACCAGAACTGGTGGAGTTATAAAGGTGTCATTAACAGTGTGGTATGGGATCTTAAGTGTTTCGGGGAGCAATGGTTTCTACAAACATTGTCATTCAAAGAGTTTGAGCATGACTCCAAAGTGATGGATGGCACATCAGAGCAATTATACTTCACCCCGTTGACAACAAACCAGTGCTCAAACAAAACTACCACAATGTCTCCACCACAAGTCATTGTGCAGCCATTGACTTGTGTCATTGGATGAAAAATTGCCGCAAAAATACTGACATGGCCACAAGGAAACCGAGTACAGAGTCCCAGCACTGGTGGCAGCACCAATCCACAAAGTGTGGTGACATTAGGGGTGTTGCAGATTTCAAGGGGGACAGATTGAGCGACTCAGTGCATCACGCAACATGGGTGAGTACAGAGGGGATGCACGTTATGTGCGAAAGGGTTGGGTGGCATTGTGTGTCTCCGTCTCCTTACTTTGGGGGGAAGTCTGGCCAGTAGTTCACGTAGTATCGCTGAGTGCTGCCCTCGAAGAGTCGATCCAGCCAGTTCGGAAGACCATCCAGCAGGTTGCCCTGGAACACAACGTTGCTGTACTTGTCCAGCAAGGGTTCCTTGATTGTGCGTGCATGCGCAAGCATGTTTTGCCGAAAGGGAGTCGCGGTCATGCGTGGAGACGGCAACCAAAGTGAGAGAAAAAAAAGAGGGGGCATGTGAGAGGCAAGAGCAATGACACAATCCATCCGCATATGCCACCATGGAGACTGGGAAAAGGATGGGAGTGAGGGGGGGAAGGTGGGAGGATGGACTTTAGGGAAAATGGGATCAATTTGAACGGTGGCACAGGAGAAAAATGCAAGGGAAGCACAAATAGTATGCAAAAAAAGGGTCACAGACAAACTCCTCAACTACCCAAGATTTTTTTTTTCAACTTGACTAAACTTTACACTATACATAACTTTATGCACCAAGGGTTAACTTAAAAATCAAAGCATTCAAAGGCAACTGCCATCTTATGACGAGTTACATAAAATGGCAAAGAATCCACTACATTTCATGGTATTGTAGCCCCTCCAAACGACCATGCACGACAACCTCACCACTTTTGCAAATCCAGTGCAGAGTGGCATTCCAATTCCCCCCAGATATAAAACTACACTAAACTTTCACTAAATAATTCTACAATTTGGACTCAAGAAGATGCCCAACTAAGTTTGATCACATCACCCCCATTCACTAACTCAAGACTGCTGTTTTCCATAGCTTCTAATGATATTGCAATTAGTATGTCAAGCCCAATATGTTCATCACGTTTCCAACACCATTCACTGGTGCTGGGCCAAATAATTTGCTTTTTTAAGTTATGGTGTTTGGAATTTTCTTTGCAGGATACCAATACAATACTTTTTCCCTATTCCTCAAACATTCTGGCCACTTGGATACTTTTACATTTACTTCAAGAGATATACCAAAACACCTACATAGTAGTAAAAATTGCATAAAAATCATATTTTTACCCATTTTGCCATTGGCTTTTCTTTGTAATATTTATTACCTCGAAGTTGTAGGCTTAGAGATTGATGTATATTTAATAATACCATAACTCAACTTTCCAGTCAATAATGTTGTACCATTTACATTACTAAAACCATTCAAGATAATCCATAATACATCTCTAAACATTTGCCTTAATTTTCCTGTGTTAAGTTTCTGAGAAGCAATTTTCAAATATTATGTATAAATGTATTTGTGGAGTTACTGCAATATATTCTAATTAATTTATGCAAATTGCAACTCAGAATAATGCACCAAGGACTTTCTTTATTATGGGCATGCTCCAGTCATGTAATGATTTTCAAAAATTTTATTTTAAATGTACAGTAGAAGTCTATTATAGCGAGTATGGCTTATAACGAGAGTGTCGCTATAGCGAGTGATCGTTTTGCGTTGGTTGGTCCACGTGTTAAAA
>WURS02456266.1:10000-13869 GCA_011762765.2 Rhinocypha anisoptera | reverse complement strand
ACAAGTCTTTGTCATAGACTTTCAATGTAAACAATGTATGTTTATAAGCGAACATTTAAGAAAATCAACGCTTATAAACTGACTTTTTTGACATTGTAGGCTTATAAGCCGACTTTTCTTAAATGGTCACCTTATAAGCTGGCATTTTTGAAATTATAAGGTTATAAGCAGAAACGTGCTCAATGTTAGGTTATAATCAGACAGTATTTTTAACAGTGTAGTTTAAAATAATTGATTTATGTAGCCAAAATAGAGGAAAATTTAAAATTCAAATTATTATTACAAGTAACTATTATCAATTTATATATCTATATAATTAATAAAATTCTACAACATTGATCAAAATTCAAGAGAAAGAGAGAGAGAGAGAGAGAGAGAGAGAGAGAAAGGGAGAGAGAGAGAGAGAGAGAAGGAGAGAGAGAAACAGATTTTAATAACGACTTGAGTAATGATACACGCACACATTTAGTAGATGTATACAACAAATGTGAGTCGATCAAAATGGGTGGATAAATGGAGCAGCTCAAAATCTATTAACAGGTTTCAAATAGCTCTTTCTCTCTCTCTCTCACCCATTCTCTCTTTCCTTCCCTTTCACTCTCACTCTCGCTCTCGCTTTCACTCTCACTCTCACTCTCACTCTCACTCTCACTCTCACTCTCACTCTCACTCTCACTCTCACTCCCTCTCTCACTCTTTCTAACACATTATAACATGGCCGGCTTCTCTCCCATTTTGAGATAAAATATCACAGAAGAAGCCTGTGTTTTTGAACATAGAAAACATTAGCAATATTAGCATTATCAATTCAATATTTTAATAAAAAATTTTTCAAAAATTTAAAGTATTACTAACACCCACACACATTCAAATGCGAAATTGAAATTCTAAAACGATTGATCAATTTCATCTTGATCTTATATATTGTTTTTAATATCTTTGCTTGAAATATAAATATTATTATTATTAAATTGAATCACGAATAATATTCCATGATTGTTGGAATTGTTTTTGTTGAAATAAGATGAAGCAATAGAGTAGAAGAATAAATATAAAAAATCTTAAAGAAAGGGAAAATTTTTTGAATAAAAAATAGTTAATTAATTCTAGTTTTGGCAAACAAAACTTAAGTTCTTTTAAGCATAAAATTGACTAGAAATTAGAGAGAAAGAAATATTCAACTGTGTAAACATAAAACTCATCATGAGTCTTCAGTACGAAATTCCATTAACCGAATTGATTGATTTCATTCGTTTTTTGCTTCTTTTAAAGAAGAAAAAAGCAACGGAATAAAACTCTTAACGATTTTATATATATTCAAACTCTCAGTTGGATATAATGCTTGTGATAATCATTAGGCGTATTGTATTTCTCACCACGAGATGTGAAGCATTAGACAAGCTTCAGAGAACTGGAATCAAATAAGAGTCGAGTTTTGAGTTTCATTCTAACTCGTTTTCTCTCTCTACCTATTTCTCTCTTTTCTAGTTTAAACTCTTTTTTTCTCTCTCTCTCTCACTCTAGCTTCTTTTATTCTTTTCATCTCCTCTTTTCTTTTGTTTCTCTCTTTTTAAAATTGAATTTGTCAGATCTATCTTGAGTCTTAATGGATGCTAATCGGTTAGGAATTTGTATTTGTGTTTGCGATAACACGTTGACTAGACTTATAACACGTTCTTTAAGGCGTTAATTGATTTGGTTGCTACCAACCTAACCGCACTAATCGGCTCAACCAAGCTTTGTATGTGTGTGAGTGAGTAAAAGAGAACGAGAAAGAGAGAGAGAGAGAGAGAGAGAGAGAGAGAGAGAGAGATGAAGACAATCTCGGCTTGACTTGGTCTCTAATCAAACAATTCCATCCATTCATCTGCACATATCTATTCACATTGGCAAACCCAAAGCTTCTTAACGCTTTTGGATGCATTCTAAACGGAATCCCTCAAAATCCGGTCAATTTACGCTTTTCTCACTATTTCTCTATTTTTATTTGGTGTAGAAACTAAGCGTTTGTACTTTAGTAACGCTTTGCATTAGTACCCATCTAAAACCCACCTCTCATATTCTTGATCTCTCTCTCTCTCTCTCTCTCTTGCATTCATCTCAATGAGAGATGAATTTCCATCACTCATCTTCTCTGAATTGGGCAACATTTACCGCTTCATAAGTATCTATATGCATGTGATACAGGATATTAGATCGATAGAGAGAGAGAGAGAGAGAGAGAGAGAGAGAGAGAGAGAGAGACGATGAGCAAAAAAATGAGAATCGGAGATGGGATGAGATCTATCCGAATAGAGAAAAGAGAGAGAGAATAGTGAATGGAAAATCCCTTTAGGGAGCTTCTAGAGTACGCCAAATATATAAATCTATTCTAAATCTTCCTTTACTTTCTTTCTCTCTCTTTCTTTCTGTTCCGTTCTACCTATTTATTTCTGATATTCTGTTCTCTCCCTCTCTCTCTCTCTCTCTTTTCCTCTCTCCTTCTATCTATTTTTCTATCCTATTTAGTTGTTTGAATCATGATGCATTTGAATGTTTGCATTTATGTTCATGTAAATAGCACTACCGGTGCATTCAATTGTATGTGTGTGTGTATGCACATGTTTGTTTGAAATCGTCTCACCCGCAGTTTCAAATGTTGACACGTACCAATTGTTAAGACACATACAAGGTTCGAGACACTCGGGGGGTTTCGAATCAAATCAACTGAGAGTTCGACCCTCTCTAGTTCAATTAGGATGTCTATTTCTTGATAAGTAAATTGTCTTTTTTACTCAGAAACATTTCAATCATTTGTACTCACCTTTTTATTTTTCCAATGAATATGATATATTCAAAGAGTAAAACATATAAAATGTTGCACAATCGATACCATTGATTCGTCTCTCACTACTATTGTCAACTTGAGTTGGCTGGTATATTTTCATTTCAATTTATCCCATTATATCTTACGTTTAGCTTTAACCAGTCGCATGATCAATACGGTTGTCAGGCCAACCTTGTTGCAGTAGTGAACTTTAACTGGGGCGTATTATGGTGGATGGATGCACTCAATTAACTCCTAAAACACATCATCCATCTCTTTACTAAACACACCAAGCACACTCACAAGCAGATTACCTTCATCCTCATACAAATTGGAATGATTCCAATAGAATTCCACACTAGCACTCTGGTTAAAACTATCACCCCCTTCTTTTTGGTGTGCCACACATCTAATCATGTTATGTGACGCGAGGCATACATCAGACACACGTAGACACACACACAAACACACTGGCCAATTGATACGTATACGTCTTTATGCTAGTATGCTATTAGTTAGTTAATAGGCCAATGAAGTGAGAGTAGAACTACTAGAACTACTATTGATAGGCAACCAGGCGCCACATGTATATGTTTCTCTCTCTCTCTCATTATATCTAATCGAGTTGACAATCGAGTCGCAACACAGTCATTTTTGTATTTCCCTTTGTATGTCAAAGATTTACTAGTGATGAAGATGCTTACACAATGTTGAGATGTGGATATACAACTTCAGCTTCTGCATCACATCATCTTCACCACTATGTTTGTGTTGTATATATAAACCCACACACACACCCAAAGACAATCACACAGATACATCATAAGTATTTCATCGGTTGCTGGGTAGTTCCAACTCGATTACATCAACTTTACTCAAACTTACTTACTTCCTGAAACAGTTTCTGTGTGAATTGGTTTTTGTTGAGTGCAACTCGCGACCTTCTTCAATGTAAGTTTGACTATTCTACACCTTTGCTTCTTGTTCACTTTTTATGTCGTGTGAGATAAAGTGAGAGAGAAAAAGAAAGGTAAGAACAAAATTGAACTGCCATCATGGCTAA
>WURS02456266.1:0-5000 GCA_011762765.2 Rhinocypha anisoptera | reverse complement strand
CGGCAGGGCGAGTGAGATGTACTCCACTTATTGGTCCTCGACGATTGGGATTGGATGATGGCCGATTGCTGTTAAGGGTTGTTTGCCGTGTCTCTCTGTCTGCGTGACTTTACGTCTAATATAAAACGCGCGCCAAACCATTTAGAATCCATTCACATCTCGAGTCTCAACTTACATGTTTGATTCTCTCTCTCCTCTTCTCTCATAGACCACGTTCTAGTCATCGACCACACACCGATTCACAATGACCGAATCGACCAACACAACTCGACTGGTGGCTTGTGCCATACTCTTTTTGGGTACACTGGTGATGGGCACTCTGCCTGTCTACCTTCTTCAGCTAGTGACCAGGTTCATGCAAAAACGTCGCGACCAGAGTGGTGAACACAGTGAGCACAACAGTGAGAAAGCGGCATGGTGGCGTCGAGTGATCACTCACGACCGAGTGGTGGCCTTTCTCACCCAGTTTGGCGGTGGCGTTCTCCTCTACACCTCACTCATTCACATGCTGCCTGAGATCCGAGAAAACTACGAAAAGTACCTCGAAAGCAATGACAGTACAGTGATCACTGCCGATGGCTACGAAGGAACCGACGAGGTTGACAGTCCGGACGATGTGTGGCACTCACTGCCGATGGTGGACATCTTCACTTGTGTGGGCTTTTTCGGTATCTTTCTAGTCGAGGAGGTGATGCACTCGATTTGCCTCGGTGGTCACTCACATCACCACGGACCCTCGGAACAGGTGGTCACACCAGTGCGACGAACTCCCAAGCGACTATCATTGCGCAACTATCTCCACGGACAACGCAACTACTCGCACCACGTGGATGAGGTTGATATTCCCAACACGCCACCCAACTCGCTCACCAACGGCACTAATGGAACCAAGAAGTCAGCCAATTCATTGGTGATACTACCAGAGACACATCCTATCTCGAGTCATTCCCCCTCTTCTTATCACACATGCGATCAGGGCAAACATTGTCAAGGTGAGTCATAAATCTACAATCCACTGGTTGTTTACTTAACATATCTTTTAAAAATAAAAATTTCCGATAGGTCACCACGAAGCCGATTTGGAGAGTCAGAGTGAGATCTCAATTGATCTGATCGACAAGGAACCGTCAATTTGGGCTCGAATGCTTGACAACTTCCTTCTTATTCTGGCCTTCTCGTGCCACTCGATCTTCGATGGCATCTCAATCGGAGTTCAGCCCAACGAATCGGAGATCTGGACCATGCTGATTGCCATTCTTTCGCACAAGCTCATCATTGCCTTCATTCTCTCTTTCCAAATCCACGAGAAGTGCACCCGAGCAGTGCCAGATCCACGGAACCCGCTCGCAGTGATCCAAAAGCCAATCAAGGGTGCCAAGATGGTTCTGTGGTTCTTCAGCACACTGTTCGCACTGATGTCTCCACTGGGCATCATAATGATTGTAGCCATCAATGGCAACGCACAAACACCGGACGAATCGAGTCTTCGAATCATCATTCTGGCAGCACTGTCTGCTGGCACCATAATCTACATCGTGTTCATGGAGATAATCGACAAGTCAAGCTCACGAGTTCACATCCCAGGCATCGTCCAGTGGGTGGCACTGGTAGTTGGCTTCGCTGTGATGCACTTCATCTCACAACAGTTCCACGAGTAACCCTTCTCATCGCTCTCCCATTCTTCCCACTCACTCTCTTTTTTTGTGTTTATAACCTCTCTCTCCTTTTTCTTGACTTATTTTGATTGCATTGAATGTTTAATTTTTTTATTTTGCTTAATATTTTTTTACTTGACAAGTTTTTATGTTTTATTCTCTCTCTGTATTATTGTATTTATATTTTAAGTTATATTTTTTTGGTCTCACACACTTAACCTCTATATATCTATTTCTATTTTTTTCACACCAACACACTCATGTACATATAACTAAGTTAATGATCAATTGATCGCCAATAAACAATATTTCCACCCCTCAAAGTCAAGTGCATGTTAGTGATTTTGCTTGTCTCTATCATTTTCATTGCTTTCGCTTTCGCTCTCTCTCTCACTCTCTTTTTTTCAGTATAATTTCCGAGAAGCAATGAAAATAGATCTCAAGTACGATCGATCGATCTATCACAATTGGTTGTGTTCGTGCTCAGTTGATCATCCCACTCGTGACAATAGCACCAAAAATGATGCGCATTGCACGCATCGGCATCATCATCATCATTGTCAATAGAGTCACCACAAAGTTGAGGCAATTTGTATCGATTCACTTCAATGAGAAAATGAAATAGGGAGAGAGAGAAACAGAGAAACAGAGAGAGAGAGAGAGAGAGAAACAGAGAGAGAGAAAAGCATAGAGAAAGAAGAGTGAGAAAATGAGAGGAGTACTTAAATTAAACCAATATCAAGACTACTAAAGTGTATCCTTGAATATTTGCATTAAAAGGAGATATTTTATTATTATATCGATAATGGTTGATAAAGACATTACTATTGTTGTTTTTCTGATTTATGATTATGAATTGTAGAAAAAGATTAATAATAATAATAATAATTTGGACTTTGGACTTTAAGTTAAGAGTCAAAGGTTTTGTAAAATTGGCTAGATTTATAATGATTTGAATAGAAAACATTCCTTGGGTTAGTTGCAATACTTCTCAATGGCCTGTGAGCTAAACGGATAACCTAAAAACTGCTTCAAGGGTTTATCAACTTATTGTAATGGATTGGAAAATTTGTGAATGCATCAGGATGAGTTAATTGAGCCAGCTAGTCATAGAAGCAAAAACACATTAGCAAGCTAAATAAATGGGTATCATAAGTAAGTAGCACATTCTTTTGGGGAAAATATAACGAGGGAGAGAGCGAGAAAGAGAGAGTACAAGAGAGCGAGAAAGAGAGAGTACAAGAGAGTGAGAGAGTGAAAAAGAGTGAAGGATAGCGAGAGAGAGAGAGAGAGAGAGAGAAAGAGAGAGAGCGAAATAGCGAGCGAGAAAGAGTGGAAGAAAGTGAGAGAGAGCGAAAGAGAGAGAAAGAGAGCGAGATAAAGAGAGAGAGAGAGAGAGAGAGCGAGATAAAGAGAGAGAGAGAGAGAGAGAGCGAGATAAAGAGAGAGAGAGAGAAAGAGGAACAATACATACAAACCCACACATCAAACACGAAAGTCTATCAATGTCTAGTCTATCATGCATGAGCAACTTGATTCCATATATCTCCGCATCTATTACTTACTTTATTCTCCCTGATATTCCTTTATTTACTTTTAAAATGACTTCTTCAATAAATTTGCTTTTGATCTATATACATATATACAGTAGAAAGGGTATTTTTTGTATTTTTGAGTGGGGGAAGATGGAGATCATACTTGTTAAAAAATTCCATAAATTTTATAATAGGAAAAACTTTTTAAAAGAAGTTAACGAGGAAGTTGGGAAAAGTAGAGCAAACGATAGAGAATAATAAATAATCTTAGTGATTACAGGCTAAAAGAAAGTATATATTAAAGGTAACAGCAATTTAATGAGAGAGAGAGGGAGGGAGAGAGAAAGAGAGAGGGGGAGAGAAATAGGAAATAAATAAAAATAAATATGAAAAAACAGTATATATGAGAGAGATTATGCTAGCAAAAATCCAAATCAGAATGTAAACAAGTTAAATAAGGATAATCTGTTTATCTCTTTGTATCCTTATCTCTCTCTCTCTCTCTCACACACACACGTACACACAAACACCCAATTTTTGTCGGCTCTACCACCAACCAAAATCTGGAACAGTACTTTCTAGAAGGTATCGTTTTGTTATCGTCATAAAGTCACTAATCAATCGATATATATATATCATTATTATCATCATTACAAACAACAAGTATAATAAAACACACACATACACACAACAAACAAGGCTTCCAAAAAGATCAAAACTAAGTAATAAGAAACAATATTGATTAAGTTAAAACTCTAAAACACCTAACCTAAAATGGTGATTCGAATCAGTGTAGAGGTGTTAGGCTGGTATTGGTAATATTGTTGTTGTTACTGTGTGTTAGAGAAAGAGAGAGAGAGAGAGAGAGAGAGAGAGAGAGAGAGGGAGAGAGAGAGAGAGAGAGAGAGAGAGAGAGAGAATGAGAGAGAGAGAAAGTTGTTATTGCATCATTGTTGTTTACTTACCCAAAGTGAGTTATAGATTGTGAATATTGTAATTCTTGAAGTAACTTGATAAAACGTGAAACGTTCTTATCGATGATCGATAAGAAAGAGAGAGAGAGAGCGAGAGAGAGAGAGAGAGAGCAATAGAGAGAGAGAGAGCAATAGAGAGAGAGAGAGAGAGCGAGAGGAAGGGCGGGAGAAAGAGAGATGGATAAGTGATAAGTGAAAGCGGAAGAGAGTGAGCAGAAGAAACAAACATATTAATTCTTTTAAAAAAATTAGCGCCATCTAGCGTGAAACATGCAAAGCTATTTTGACGTATGCGTTTATTTTAATAATAATAATAATGAAACCTAAATTTCTAAAATGTTGTCACACTTTTCAATCAATCTCAATTTTCTCAATTATTAATATATTTGAACTTGAGAAACTAAATATATTCAAAAAAATTCAAATTACCGCGCCATCTATCGTTAAACATGCCAAACAAATTATGAGATTTCAATTAAGATTCTCTGAACTAATCTTCACAAATAATCGATTATCATATTAAACTTTCTTTTAAATTAAATTTGATAATATCTAAATTATATCTTAAATTCGAAAAATCTTATTTTTATTGGTAAAGAATTTTGTCAAGTTTATTGATTTTTTTTGGAATGTATCTTAAACAATTTAAAACATTGCACAAAAGCTTAGTCATTCGACATTTTTAATGACACTTGAATTAATCATGCATAAAATCATTTTTCGCAAACAGAGAGAGAGAGAGAGAGAGAGAGAGAGAGTGAGAGAGAGAGAGAGAGAGAGAGAGAGAGAGAGAGAAAGAGAGAGAGAGAGAGAGAGAGAGAGAGAGAGAGAGAGAG
>WURS02456255.1:0-13869 GCA_011762765.2 Rhinocypha anisoptera | reverse complement strand
GTCAAAACATCTTTTGAACTTTTCTAAACATTTTGACGTCATCTAGGTACAAGATAGGCATTTTTGAAAACCTGAAACCATGTTCTTTCACGCTATGGTAGCCGTTTTTGGTTAATTTTTTTTGAAACACACGGTGGCTAAGAATTTGAGACGTGACACAAAAAATTAAAATCAAATCGGTTATGAATTCGAATCATAACACCCAAAGTTAGATTCGAATCGATTAAGAATTCGAATCCTAACACTAAAAGTTAGATTCAAATTGATTCAGAATTCGTGCGAGACAAGTGTGGCAGAAAACGAAAAATTTCAGAACATTAACATAACAATTCACAACCATACTTTTCGTTAATATATAGGAAATCATTCAAAGCTAGAAACAATCTATAAACCAACCTTTTGAGTCAAGTTTATCCTTGGTGTTGATCAACTTTTTCAGATTATCATAATTCTCCTGAAAGTACGCCGTCCTTTGGCCACGTTTGATCTGTTTCAAATACTCTAACCCGGAGATCACTTCCGGCTTCGGTAGATCATCTTCCGTCTCTCGCAAATCCTCATCTTGAAGACTAACCCGAGCCATCTTGTTAGAAAGAGAAATTTCCTCTTCATCCTGGGGAGCTCCTTTGACAGGTTGTTTCTCTCGTTTCTCTCTCTCATGTTCGATCCAATCCAATGGTCCAGCTTGGGTCTTGTTAGTCCCTCTTGATTCATCCTTTCTTCGACTATGCCGCGATTCATTTTTCGACCTCATCAAATCACCCGAATATTTGAACCGAATCCGAGAGTCAGTGAGCGAGGTTGGACTGTTTCTCGACACTCTCGTCTCTATCTTCTCATCAATCTCATCGTGTATCACCAGTGGTTCCATCGGATCCAACCGTTTCAACTCCACCTTGTTCCCGGCCAGATGATCGAGAACTGAGTTGAGATCTTTGTAGACCAACTCGTCTCGCTTCTCAAACTCTCCGTGGTAGCGTGGCTTGTTGTCCGAGTCGTACCGAACTTGACCGAACAACACTTTCTGCTTGTTTCCTGTCGTGTGCTTCTTATTAGGCCGAAGCAGTGGATCATATTTGCGTTCCAGTTGCTCCAAACCTTCTTCTATAAATTAATTTTTAAAAAATTTAAAAGTTTATGTTAAGCAAAAAAAATCGTATCAAATCGAGCGAAAATTAGAAAAATTCAAATTCCGAATCTAATTGACGGAGAATTCGAGGACTTATGCTGCATAAGTTATGCACAAAATTTGAACCACATCGGAATAAAATTTGAATCATAACACAGAAAGTTAGATTTGAATCGGTTAAGGATTCAAATCACAACAGTGAAAGTTAGATTCGAATTGGTAACTAATTCGAATCACAACAACGAAAGTTGGATTCGAATCGGTTAAGCACAGTGGAAGTAGTATACTCTCACAGTACAAAAACGTGGGTTGTAGAATACCAAAAAATGACAGAACATAGAACATAGAAAATATTATTCATAGAAACACGAATATATTATTCATTATAATATAAGAGATAGTGATTTAAAAATACAAGCTAAGTTTGTCGTAAATGCAGTTAAATAATTTAATAACAAAACTTTTAAAAAATAAAAATCAACTTCTATCTAAACAGTTTTACTCTCTACAGTCACACAGTCACAGAATAAAAACATATTATCATCCTAAATTCTGTTTAGAATGTAAAGGTTACATTAATAGTAATTGTAAATAAAGTTACATTCAACAAAAAGTCTAAACTTTTATATATACCTTTAGAATTGTAGATTAGCTGGCCTTGTACGGTTCGTAAATCTTCATAATCGGCAATTCCTAATTTTTAATCAAAAAATATTAATTAATAAAATTAATCGAATAAAATTTGTATTAATTATATGAAAACCTAGGTAGTTAAACTTGGTCTCGGTGTCCAGAATGCTTTCACCACCGGCGACACAGTCTTCCAGTGATTTTTTCCTCACAGGCACCGTTGCTCTCACCGCACGAGCCAGTGATCTTCGCTGTTGTTGGTGGCAACACTGAAGACATTGCCATCGTGCCAGATCAAACCAAAATTTGTGATTTTGACGCAACATTCACAGCAAAAACAACACAAAAAAATTCCGAAATTCCAAAATCAAAACAACACAAACATGCGTGTCAACAAACAGGCGTAAATGTAAACACGTGCTTTCTATTTCAACACATCACTACAACAGGTTGGCAAGGTTAAAATAGTGTTTAAAAAACTACTAAAAAAATGACAATAAACTATAATTATAAGTATTTACTTTACAAAATTCCTATTATTATATATTATTGTTTATATAAACAAAAAAATATACAAAAAAACAAAATATAAACATACAATTAATATAATACTGTCCTAAAAAATATATATACATATATTTTTAGATAAAAGTTCGTAAATAAAAAAATGGCTTTAAAATAGTCAATTGTTGAGATTGACAAGTGCCGCCTCGACAAACTCGTTGATCTCACGCATCTTGTCGGCATCTTGACGGTAGACTTGTTCCACTCGAGTCTCGTAGAGATGGTCTAGAATGGCTGGCAGCGAAGATCCGTCCGGTACGCGAAGTCGCACTTTACGCCAGGAAACCAGAAGATGGTTGAAGGATTTACTTTTTGGGAAAAGAAGATAAACACATCAAAACAAAAATCAAAACAAATTTTTTAAAAAACTTATATCAATTCAAAATACAATAAAATACTTGTAATTCGCGTTGGTAGTGATACTTTCTATACTAAAAGACTTATAAATTCCTTCAATTCGTAATTCGCGGTAATTGCTTCACCATGAACAGTTAAATTAGAATAGGTTAAGCACAGAGGTAGTAGGGTAACTTTCAAAATACAAAAAAATGACAGAAAACGACAAATAACAGAACATTGAATCTTGAACATAGAAAACCACGACTATATTATTCATTAATATATATTTTTTTACAAGAGGACAGAAGCTAAAACGCTAAGTTTTAATAAAATTAGATGGAAATTCAGAGTTATGTTAAAAAAAATTAAAATCAAATTGGAATAAAATTCGAATCACTACACAGAAAGTTAGCTTTGAATTGGTTAAGAATTCGAATCACAACAACAAAAGTTAGATTCGAATCAGTCAAGTGCAGTAGAAGTAGCGCAACTGTTACAGTGCAAACATGTCTTAAAACGAAAAAATTGTCTTAAAACGACGACAACAATGACCAAAGTCTATCATGTATTACTTTAGAGTAGATAGATAGATAGATAGATAGATAAGAGAAAAAGTAGACTGATAAAAAAAATTGTTGATTTGGCATAATGTGGTTGTCCCCAAAAACTAATTAATAAGACTGACCTGGAGAACTGTTCCTTGACAAAGTCCCAGTCGATCATGGACTCATCCTCGAAGGGACACATGCGAAGCAGTGCCACCAGTTTGGCCATGTCGAGTCGATCGTCCCAGGCGTCGGCGGAGCCCTCCTTGCGCATCATCATGTACATCACCTTGGTGAAGAACCTCTGTCGGCACTGCATGTCGGAGCGTTGCATCGAGCGTGCCACCAGACTCCAGGGGATGCCATCGTAGGTGGTCAGTCCGTGGTGCTTCATCACCGACTCCACCACCTCCTTCAACTTCTGCATCTCCTCACTGCTCCACGAGCCTCGCTTCAGTGTCACTCCGTTCTGCTTCAGATTGGTCCGTACCACATAACAAGCCCACTTTGGGTGGTAGCCTCGTTCCTCGCAAAACTGAGAATATCTATGGGTCAAATAATATAGATAAAAAAATGATTTTAAAAATTTAGTTTAAATTAATTCCAATAAAACAACAAAAAATCAAATCAAATATGAATTAGAATTGAAAATAGAATCAAATGTAAATTCGAATTCAAAATAGAATCAGATGTAAATTAAAATTGAAAATAGAATGCGTTATAAATTCGAATTCAAAATAGGATCAGATAGGAATTGGAATTGAAAATAAAATCAGTTATGAATTTGAATTCAAAATAGAATCATTTATGAATTCGAATTCAAAATAGAATCATTTATGAATTCGAATTCAAAATAAAATCAAATGTGAATTCGAATTTGTTTTAAAATTCTAAGAATGAGTCAAGTGAGGGAAAGAGTTAAAGTAAAAGGTAGAGGGATTTATTTCTTTTCGAATTAACATCTGATTCGATTCGAAAAGCTTACTGTTTGATTTTAATTCTGATCAAATTCGTCGATTCTTACATTTTGCTTAGGGGCCGTACTTTAATTACGTCAGCATGTGAGGGGAGGGAGGGGGTTAAAATTTTTCATACACTCCTTCATTGAATAGTGCTTTTTAGTAAGCAAAAGTGCTTACTATACGGGAGAGGGGGTTAAAAATTCCCAATATTTTGCTTACGTAATTAAAGTACGTTCCCTTACATAAAAATGAGTAGAAAACCGTAAAAAACTTACTTGTCACCGTGTGCCTTGTAGAGTTGAAGAATCACCTCCCGATCCTCGGCAGTGAACGAAGTTTTGAGTCCCGAAAGAAGATCCCGGGAACGGCAGTAAACCTGGTACAGTGTGCGTCCGGGCAGATCTTTGGCGAGTCGCAACAAGAGTCGAGTATCGTTGCTAAACCGGTGATAGAACCGTTTCACATCTCGGTGCTTGGTTTGGTAGCCAAAGAAGCCAAACAGTATCATCCGGTTCGGTATGTTATAGTCGTCGAGGTAGCGTTTCCAGTTGCGCTCCAAGATTGCGTTTTCGATCTTCGAGAATCGACCAGTGGACATCTGAAGGCCGTGCTTCTTCATCGTGAGATGATCACCTGGAGAGGGCACGGTGAGTTTCTTCAGTAGTAGATGCAGTGGAGCATTGGAAACGAGAGATTCATCAATCACACGGTCGGTTTTGGCCGAGGGTAGCTCGTACTCGGCGCGCAGTTGTTCGAGATCAAGATCTGCATCATCATCATCGAGATCGTCATCAAACTCAAAGCTTTCATGCTCTTCCTCGTCTTCCATGTCACCATCTAGAGATATCTCCGTGCTTGTTGAAGCCTCTTCCGGATTTTCCAAACTGTCTTTATCTAGGTTCAAAATGGTTTTTTAATTATATAAAGTTTAACAGTTTCTAAGCAAAATAATTCCTTTGAGTTTCTATGTTCTGGTATTTTTCGTTTTCTGCAGCACTTTTCGCGCATGATTCGAACTCAAACGATTTGAATCTAACTTTCGATGTTATAATTCGATTTTTTGTGTTACACTTTGAATTTATAACCGATTCGATTCGAATTTTTGACTTAAATGTTAATACATATAGATTTTAAAACTACACATTCAAAGCTTTAAAACTCTACCATGTGATAACTAAGAATACAAATTGAGGTAAAAACTGGCATAACTCTACAAATATTTTGGTTGGAAACTAGTGACTTACCAAGTTTCTTCTTTTTATTTTTCTTGGATCTTTTCGACGTAAACTGTTCTTCTTCTTGGAGATCTTCATTCTCATCTTCGATGACAACCTCGAGCGTTCTCTTCGAACTTCTCGTTGACACCTTCTCCCGTCTAGTGTTGAGTTTTTCCATAAGATCTTTCTTCTTCTTCTCTTTTAACTCGTTCTTCTTGGCTTTTTCAATCTCCTTCTCCTTCTTTAGCTTCGCCTTTTCAATCTTCAACTCTTCGAGGTGTTGAAGGTGTGCCGCGGAACATTCCTCCCAGCTGGTATCGAAACTTACTCTCTTCTTTTTCGCACTTCGACTTGCCAACTCGTAATCTCCACTCTTATTATCCATCAGTGAATCATCAGCCAAGCTTTCGCTCTCTTTAATCTTTTTCGTAGTTTCTATCAAAACTTGATTTGAACTCGAATCTTGTGCTTCGACTGAACTCTTCTTTTTCTTTTTCTTCTTCTCAACGTCACTCACTGGAATATCTTCGGAAACTTGTTCTTGCGTCAACTCATTTTCTTCAAAATTTTTATCTCTTTTCTTCTTCTTTTTCTTTTTTCTCTTCTCATCTAAAACTTCATCTGGATTCTCTACTTCCTCACAAATCGGATCCCCAATATTCAACTCTTGGTCTAAACTATCCTCATTTCTTTTCTTCTTCTTTTTCTTCTCTTTTCTCCTCTCATCACTCGACAACACTTCTTCAAAAGTTGATTCTTCTACGTCTTCTTGAAGTTGATTGTCGATCTCTTGGGCTAACTCTTCGTCAGAATTTTTATTTTTTATCTTAGATTTCATATCTTTACTTTTTGGCATCATTAAAAAATAATTTTAAATATCAATAAATCTACTTCATAAATAAAAATTACTTGCTATTTAGCAAGGAAAAAAATTTGGCAGTTGGAATGAGAAAAGTGGAGGGAAAAGGTGTCAAAGACTTGATTCAATTCAACTCACTCACACTATTTACCTATTTTTTCGCAACATAAACATACAAACGTGCGCGCATGCTATTGAATGGACCGTTCACAGAGGACGTAAAAAATATATGCTATTTTCTCTAAATCATAAAAATTTACTCTTTATTAGTTTTTTAATTCAAATATTTCCAAAATACTTATTTTTTATTAATGAGACAACAAAGTTCAAGACAAAAACCAACATTTGTTTTATAAAACAATAAAATCCATGGATTTCGAAAGATTGATTCTAATTATAATTATAAATAAAAATAAATAAAACAAGATTCAAAGTCAAGTTTTAACAACATGTATTCATTTTATTATTGATTCAACAACATAAATGAAAAATAAAAGTGAAAAAGTAGAAATAATTAAAAAAGGAAGGAAAACAACGAAACAATTCAAATCAAATCACATCATCACATATGACAAGAGGCACAAGTTTCTTCGTAGTTCGAGAGACCGTTTGGAAAAATAGACAGGAATGTTCCAGAAAGAAGGAAAACAAAAATAATGAAAGGTGGATCTATTCGTAGGTTTGACCGGCACAAATGAAGACATTTTCTTCAGAAAAAGTCTGGTTTCTTCTGTCCCACAATCACCTGGTTACCTTGGCCATACATCATAGCCATCTGGGCTGGATTCGGAGCCACGCCTGGTGGGGGAGGCTAAAACACAAAGGATTAAACAATAATCAAGAAATGTGAATGAACCAATGAAAACGGAGATAAGCAAAGTTGCCACAAATAAGGATAAGTCTTACACACCTTTGTTGCATGTATATACAAATAAATTATATTGATTGATATGTTACTCTCTCTCCCCCTCTTTTTGTGGGTAAAACTTATCTAATAAAAATAAAGATACGTCCTATCTTTAGGCTTAAGGCATATTTGATGCAATAGTTTGTTTTTTGGAAACAGTTTCTCTTTTGTTTCGACAACGCATACTCTTAAAAATAGTGTTTTCACCAAAAAACAAGCATCAGATCAGATAAAGATTTGTAAATCCGTAAAATGGCAAAAATTAAAATGAGTTTCTACTATTTTACGAATTTAAAATTCTACATTTTCTTTCATATATATTAATGAAAAGTATGCTCGTGAGTTTCTATGTTCTATGTCCATGTAGATCCTTTCGAATTATTATAACTCTTGTAAAATTAATAAATAATTAAACATACTGGAACTTGAGGTCTAGCGATGCCGTCGAAGCGAGCCGAGGGATCAAAGCCATCTGGCATGACCACTGCCACATTGGGTGGAATCTGTGGCTGTTGCATCATGCCCGGATATCCATAACCTGGCATCATCATCGCGGGATGTGGCTGAAACGGGTACATCTGATGCGGATGACCACCGGGCGGCATCTGACCGTAGGGCATCGGTTGGAAGGCGTTGGCCACTGGCATCGGGCCGTGGGGAGTCATCATAAACTGGTAGGCGGGTCCATAGGGTGGTGGGTAGGCTGGGTGATTCGGTGCCGCCGAGTAAGGTGGTGGCGGCTCGTGTTGCATCGTGGGATACAGACCAGGCTGTTGCTGCTGCTGGGACGGGTAGGCACCTTCTTTTAGCAGGTTGGCTATGGGAAAGTCAACAACAACAACATTGCTCACTTAGTTATTACATGATAATACCATTTTAATAATAGTACCTTTCTCCGAGGACATCGTCTTGTTGTTCTTCTATAATAATAAATAATAATCACAAAAAATATCAAACAGTGCAGAAGGTTGAAAAGTCAAACTATAAAAAATAAATAAAAAACAATATATAAATATATAATATATATAAATCGCGATAATGAGAAATAGAAAGACAAAATTGCAGTGGAACACACTCTAGAGAATGTAGTAATATTGATGATAATATAGGAGAAATAGTTTAGGTGGATCTGTGGTTGACTCACCGACACTGGTGACCAATGACAACCCTGACTATCTCGCACCGTACGACGCAACCACCAGAAAAAAGAGGGACTCTAATTGATGCTCACAAACTGTGGGCAACTCTACTGTTTACAGTGGGAATGAGTGAGAGAGAGAGAGCTCAATTAAAGTAGAGCACTTACACTTTTCACAAAGCCAAACCAAATGTGCCATAAACACAGCCCACAAAGCAAATCAACCCCTACCACAACCAAAAACATGTTTTTCACAGAGAGAGAAAGTGAAAGAGAGAAACCAAACCGTTATATGCCGTTATTGTATGTATGTGGTTTTGATGATGTAGTGGAATTCAAAATGATACGAATATATTTATGATCATCATCATCACTACTACACTCCCATTCAACATACCATCCACTCATTTGATTATTGTTGTTTAATTAGAAACCGTAGCATCATCATCTTAAAAGTTATAATAAAAATAAAACTAAATTAGTAATAATAATAACAATTGAATGTCTTTCTCATCAGGTGATGTGGAGTGAGATGATACGCAGATATGATGACAAACAATAAACCACAACGCTCTATTCGTTGTTTATTTAGTAATAATAACAGTATACAGTTGCATCTCTCTCTCTCTCTCAATAGACAGTCTATTTTTTCAAAATAAACTTTTCATATTAATAAACCAGACACAAACCAATTCTCTCTCAAAAATATAAACAATTTGTCTTTAGAGAAAAGTGACTATTACAATAATTCTCTATTTTTAAATTTAAATTCTGGGTGATGGAAATATCTTTGATCAAAGCTTATCCATGGTACTACGGATGATGATTACTTATCATTGAAAACTTACTTTCCAGGAAAACATTTGTGATTGACACTAAAGTTTAGTCTTAACTCTTATCGCCATATATGTAAAGTTGAGCTATGTTTACATTCTTCTAGAAATAAAAGCAATGTGAAAGGCGTATTTTAAAAAATTAAACTTTATTGAAAAAATATATAATCATTCTTATATTATTAATATCAAAGTAAACAAAAAAGCAAGCCTCATTTATTTAGAAATATATAGCAGATAAACTTAGGTACACGTGTATTTTGTTTTGAAAATGAATGAAAACATTAGAAATAAATTTCATAAGGGAGAGAGTCACACACACAAAACAAACTGAATTATTAATTAATCTTTTTTTCAGCAAACAAAATCACAAGACAAAATGAACATACCTTTGGTTCTTGAGTAATGATTTGCTGTTCCTTCTTTCCTGGTTTCTTGTTCCCCGAACAGGAGAGGCACATATACCAACAAAATAAAACGATAAGCAAAAACGTCAAGCAAAAAAAGGTTTGTGTATAAACCAATGGAAGTGGTAGTGAAAGATCGCGTGTTTTGTACTTTTCCTATAAGGTACGTAGAGGTATTCAACACGGCGAGAGGTTAATCGCGCGCACAACATACACAAACAAAGGGAGAGAGAGAAGATAAAGAGAGTGAAAGAGTGAGAGTGAGAGAGTCACAAGCTAAATTGCTGGCGCGCGCAACGCAATGCTGACGTAAAGTTGTCAATTTATTGAGCATGCGCTCAAGTGGTCCGTTCACAGAGAACGTTTATAGATTTATTTGATTTAATTTTTGTAATGCAGTTACTAACGAGCTATTAGAGAAAAAAAATCAAATAAAAAGAGTAATGCCAAAAAACTACGTTTTTAGCCTAAATTTTGGTAGGAAGTATTCTCTAATATTTTCTTTATGTCATTTGCAAGTTCAGAATATGTAGAATCAAATATGAAAATTTGAAAGCTGCCAAATATTTCTAAGTGTTTCGAATTTGATTCTAAAGTTTCGGTTTTTTCAAAAAAACAAAATGTAAAAAATTCTAATTCAATTAATTTTTTTGATAAAATTTCTATTGTTTTGAGTGCTTTAACCTTATCGTTTTATGTTAAAAACTTAAACTTTAGAATCAAATTCAGCACAATTCGGAATATTTGGAAGCTCCCAAATTTTTGCACTCGACTCTACATATTCTAAACTTTCGAATAGCATAACGAATATTAAAAAATTTTTCCTACTAAAATTTAGGTTAAACTTGGCTTCACTCTTTTAAATTGCTTAGTTTTTAAACACTTGTAAGAATTAATTTTGCGTTTATTTAAAAAAAATTGTATTTTTATTTTATTTTACGGTATTTAACTTTCATTATTCTTTAATTAAAATTTTAAATAACAATTTTTAAAATAATAATAATTGCAATAAATTATCTAAAATGACTTTTTTGCTAAAATTAATTGTCATTTGTTTTTCCAATGAATTGTTTTCATTTAAGTCTTCCTCTCTCTCTCTCTCTCTCTTTCACTCTCATTGGCACTGCTTTCTTTTCTACTTTTCTCACTCTCACTCTCACTCTTAGTTGAGAAATTAAGGAATGCTCGAGATAGTCACTCATAATTGCTCATATAATAGTGAATAGTTAATTGTATGTAATTGTAAAGTCGATTTTGTTATTTATGACATGACGTCAAGGGGGGGTGATTCACATCTCTTTCGCCCTGAATTGCCAAATGTAGATCGGTATCTTGTGGGTTTTATCGATCGAAATAATTACGTAACTTAGGGTAACAGGAGCGAAGCCCGATGCATTTGGAGGAGTGTAATTAGTGCGGATGACACCAAAATGTTAAAGATTTAGAATGTAAAAGAATTTAACGTGTAACATGCTACTCCTTAGTCATACAATGTGGGTTATTTAGATCGGATAAAACCGCAACCTCAACCAATGTAGAAATGGTTGCAAATAACCCGCTGATGATGTTAATGAAATGACTAATATCTTTTTACTTTCGAAGTAGTCATCATTTCCATGCGAATTCTTAAGCCCATTGAAGGATTAATACCTAACAGCGGTAACACTCATTAAAGAAAAGATTTAAAAACTGTTTTACTTGTATGTAATCGTCTCTCTCTTTGAGAACCAAACCTAAATTCACGTTGCTATTCATACATTGGACTTAAATGGTTCGCTCCGTCCTCCGGGAAGGAGGAGTTGCGGTTTACAACAGGAACACAGACAGATACACTCTGGACCAACCACCCTATCTCTCTCCTCCCCCCCCCCTCCCCCACTCCACCCCATCAGCACATATCCATTCGTCCTTCCTCCGCAACCATCAGCCAGCAGCCTCCCTACATTTCTTTTTTTCTCTCTTTCTGTCTCTCCTTCCCGGCGCCCTCCCGCGATGCGCGCTGCAGCCGTCTTTCCCACCCTGGCCCTCCACGACCACGAGCAGGTGAGGGTGGCCGCCAACGAGCAGGAAAAGGCCAAGAGGTTCCACCAGACTAGAGGTGCGTGCTCTCTTTCAATCTCTCTCTCTCTGTCACTCAAGACACTGGACTGCCCACGTAGAGGTAGACGTAGAGAGTAGATGGCCTTTTTTAGATGATCATAAGAAGTGAGCAATAAGTAGATTGGATGCATTCTTTCTATGGCATGAATGCTATTATAAAGTTAACGGAGGTAACGGTCTAAATCGTTTTTTATCGTCATGTGATAATAACAGAAATATATTAGCAAACTGAACTAACATTTTAGTTATAGGGGCTTTTAAATAATATGCTCGAATTGCTAGAATTGTGGTAATGCAACGCTCTCTAAAAAATCATTAACACTATTAGCTTTTTAGGTTGTTAGTCCTGCAACAAGTATGCTTATATAGGTAGTGGTATCCGCCGTCATTTGGTTCTAACGAATTATTGGAAAAGATAAAGGAACAAACTTAGTTTCTTGCCACAATTATATTTGGTTCTACTCCAACTTCAACTTCACACAATCATCATGATTCACATGATGTTGACAATATGAAGTCGAAACAAAATACCAAACCAAATAAAATTTTCGAAAGAAAGAATACTGTTCTTTTATCTTTTACGAAGTATGCTTTGCTTTTTCAAGTTGATTGTAATATGTGAATAGTCCTAAAATTAAAGATTCCCTTTGACGAAGTACATTACGAAGTACATCTTCCAGCATAAAACCAACATCTGGAGCGACTGAAGTTTCATTAAATATGAAAAGATAATGAGAGAACCATGGGACTACAATGTTCAGTGCACAGTGATGTCATATAATGACTACATACTGAAATTGCCATGATGTCAGAAGTTAATGACATAAATCTAATGGATTTAACGGGGAAGATATTTGTCTGTTATAAATACTCGTACGTATAAATACTCGTAAGTAAAGACCCAAGAAGAAAAACCGTTCAAAATATTTGATTGAAAGTTACCGAAGAGGGGAAATGTCCATCGCAAATGGTTTCTGAAAATTGAATATTCGAAATAATAAGACTTTCAGAATTATACCTTCATCCAATTTACATTTGACAACCTCTTACTTTTATGTTACCCCACCAGGAATCGTTGGAATTCAAATAAAATAAGGAATAATTATTATTATTTTAATCACAACATTTTAATCCCAACGACCCTTACGGCCAATAAAGTGTATTAATATATAATAATAATTATCATGACTGCTAGTTATAGATTTAATCATAATGATATAGGAAAAAGAAACATTCATAAACTTCGTTTTTATAGAAATGATAAATTCTGCGAGAAGTTCAATGTTATTCCTGTTCGTTTAAGGAAAAAAATCGACCCCTGGGTTGTGGATTACACATCTGTAGCTGATGCTCGTGGTGCAGGACAGCTCACTGGAATTGGGAGGGGGGGATGGGGGGAGGAGAGATCGAAGTGAAAATAAAAAAAGGACGCAAAGGAAAGGAGTGGGATCGCAGGTGAATGAGTGAATGCTCATTCAGACGGGGAGGTGAAACATTCCCTCAAACTAATTATCAACTACGCGTACAACAGTTGAAGCCCGCCGTAGTGGGTCCCCGGCGAGTCGTTATAGAATCCTCGAAGCATCGCTGTCGTACAGCAACTACGGGGGAAGCAATAGTGTCCTCATAAGCGAACAACCCGCCTCCCCCGTTTCTGTGTGCTTTTCAGAAATCCCATGATCCGAAAGCTCAGGGGGGAAAAACGCCCCACGCTCGGCGCCCGGGGAAGTCGCACGACTCGTCGTTCATCGCGACGTTACTTCATGTCCTCTATGGAGGCTGCTCGACGATCTCATTAAGCCGAGAGGATGGCACACTCTCCTAAACGGTTACATAATCTATTGAAATTTATTCCAGCATATCACGTGAAGCCAGCCCCCTCAGAAGTGACCTCTAGCCCGCCCCCCCTCTTCACAAGCCATAATTCACACATTTTCAACGTGGTCGGTATTCGAAAGAGTACCGACCAAAAGTATATATGTATATATATATATATATTTGTATGTGTGTGTTAGCTTATACATTTCTTCTCTTTAGAAGCGATGGCTTTCATTCTTTCTCGCGATATTTTGTGGTCTTCCTTTTATGTGTTCCTATTCCTTTCCATATTTTCTATTATTTCTGTTACATATATATATATATATACACACACGCATAAACATAAACATATAATGCTAAATGGACCAAATACCGCGAGAGACTATTACTATGTGAAATATGTGGACGATAACGGCAAAAA
>WURS02456235.1:0-13870 GCA_011762765.2 Rhinocypha anisoptera | reverse complement strand
AAGGTCAAACTGAAGATGTTTTTGGCACGTAAAGCTTACTATGATGTTGGTGAATTTCTTAATGATTGAAACTTTTTGGTATCTATTTGTTGTATTGTGTAGTGTGTGTATTGTATTGTGACGAAACCATGCAATATATTTTGCCAATTCGGTGTCAATAATTATTATTATTATCCATGGAATAAAGTGTTTTATTTTTGGCTCTAACAAGTGAAGTTACTGCGTTTTATTTCTCCCGCAGACTTGAAGTTAAAAAGGTGATTCAAGCATGAGTATTTGCAAGACTCTCCTTTGCATTATAATATTTTCGTGGAAACTGAAGATATCGAGAATGCATAAAGTGCCTTACCAGTGTTAGCATATATTGCTGGCTATTGTGTTAGGGCTTACCTCAAAAATAATAACTGCTCCTCTTGTAAGGAGTTATTTGTTAAAGATTGTATGTTGGAGGATAATAAAAATGATAACTTCATTAAGTTCTTAAGACAAAAAGGGCTGTTTCCTCAAGAAGTGGCAGTGAATGCAGTAGTATATTCTTATAGTAATTAATAAAATAATTAGCAGTCCTTTGGAAGAAACATTTTTGAAATAAGTTAATCAAAGAAAAGTTTTATTTAGTACGTGTGTAAATTTTGATTTTGAGTGACCTGTTCAGTGATGTGTGCTGCTGACCATTCGGTTGCTAATGGCATTAAAAATATAGTGTACGTTTCATCAACATATTTCTAACAAAACTATTGTAAAAGAAAAATTGATGATTATAATAACTCCAGTGGTACCAGAAAAATATTGAAATTCGTAAAAGAATAACTTATTAAATGCTTTTAGAACATGACTTAGTGTGCTTTTAATTTAGTTTCTTTGGTGATGAGACAGAAGTTAAGTATGTACTACTATTTTCATTCGTTATGATTTGGGTTTTTAGTAAAAAATAATTGATATCTAAAGAATAAAAATCGGACTTTTTATTTTTCATCATATATCGTAAACCAATTGTGCCGATGGGGATTGCTGATTTTAAGGGACTTTGATAATAAATATTAATTATTTCGGTGTATACATACGAGTCTTGTGTTGCATCACGCGGCTTATTTAAGTACGGTAAATGAGACCATGAGAGGTAATAAATTTATTATCGTGTATGTATATCGACAGTTTATTTCAGTAGCCCCACCTTACTGCATCGGATTAATTATTGAAGTGGATATTAAATCAGTTTTCAAGTGAAATTACAAAGTGTAAATAGTATGCATAATTCACCCAGTCGTTCTGTATTTTGATTTTATTCCCTTTGTAATAGCTGACACTACAATTCTAATACTCAGTCGAAGCTAAGTGAGGCCCGAAGTACGAGAAACTCGTAGAAACTTCTGTAAGTTATTTCGAAGCACACATTCCTCAGTTTCCCTCGTTTCCCTACATCAAGAATGGGCCGTCGGGTGATGACGTCACAGTGAAGCATTCAGTCCTTGTTGGTACGGTACGTTACGATTCGGTCTATTCTTAAGACGAATGTTGGGAAGAACAATCGAATAGCGGTACCCGAATAGGCAGTGTTCTCTATTAACTATTGTACATTTGTTGCAAAAGTACATGAGGAGAATGTCTCAATTGAATGGTTTATTGCGTGCAACATGGAATAGAAATATAATATCTTTCTATTCAAATAAGAAGATCACATTCATACGTGATACATGTCGAAAAATTTCTACGGGTAAAAAAAGTAGTGATACAGCTGTGGTAAAGGAAGAAGTTGCTACTGCAGAAACTACTACACCGGAGAAGGTTTGCTTGCTAAGTATATTTTCCTAGACTGTTTACCCTGCAATAATAAACAAATTTTTTAGGATAGTTATCAAGTTAACTCTAATTTTCAACACGTTTTAGTAAACGGTCATCTTGAACCTTAATGGCAATACCTCGTATGTTGTGGGTTGAAAGTGGACAGTTTTGAATAATAACAGGAATCAAACGGCGTAGATCGTAGTTATATTATCTATTTACTACCCTAACATATAGTACCCATTTAACACAATGTTAGTTCCAATCGGTATAATTGTGTAATAATATCAAATGCCATTAGTTTTCTGTTTTTCATATTTTGCTACAAAATATTGTATATTAAAGTCAAAAGTTTTAATAATAATTGCTGTGGAACACTAAGAATTTAATTCGATCGATTTAAATGTATGAGCCGGGTTAATTTATTTTATCACAGCTTGGAGAATTCGTGTCGTTCATTTAGCTCTAGCTCATCGTCGTTGCAGAAATACGCTGATCTTATTGTTGCTCAAGTAGGGAACTATTGCTGATAGTGTGTCCTGAATGCAGAATCATATGACCATGACACCCTTAATTTGGCTACTAGACTTAAGTTGTAATATCGTTCTACTTTTAGGAGTGTATTGCTTGAATTTGAATGTGGTTTTGTTAAATAATTCTGATATTATTTGTATTACTGTATGTTGTATTATCCAACTATTTTTGGGAAGCGATAATTAATACCTCTATTTGACCATGAAATGGCATTTGTTTTTGTTACAGAATTGTTTGGGTTTTTTTTATCATAAATGTAGTAAATTAAGGAATAATCAGTATGTTGTACTAATACTGTATGAGACATAAGTTATAGCAGATACCATTTCTAATGTGTCATTTCTAAGTCGAGTAAATGCAAAAACACCACATGGCCATAGTAAAATTTATGGCGGGTATAAGAATGAAGGCAAGCTTCATTTACTTTCAAAGTCGTTGAAAACAGTAAATCTTTATGTGCTAGTTCGCCACCAATTGAAAATATTGGTTAAGCAAGTGTATCTTAAGAAGGGCACAAGATTCTGAAAACAATTCTTCCAGTTGTTTTCACTGTTGCTTTTTTTAATTATTAAGAATCATTGAAATTGTTAAAAAATATGTAATTATTCTGTTTATATCTGTATGTTCAAAAGCCACAAATATAGTTTGCGGCTTTCAAGAAACAGACTAAAATATATGGGCAGACTGATTAATAGAAGCCACACAGCTTTAGCTAAGGATTTTCAAAAAATTTAGAATCTGGTATTCTTCATGTGAGTGAATTGGATGAGATCTTGGGTTTGGCACCAGGCCAGGTTACCATTGACTGACTTTGATTGCAAGGCATATATGTATCGTCCCCAGGGCAGTCACTCCAGTTGAGGATTGCGAAGGAGTGCTTCATATACATACTCTCTCTCTCATGGAAAATCTGTCCTGTCTTACCAAAACTTGCACTTACAGATGATAGTGAATAAAGTGTCTGTTACATTAAACCCAATACAAGCCTTAGTTTGCTGATTCAACTGTGGATAACAACGCCTTTAAGATTATTATAAAGAGTTCAAAACGATTTCACATAATTAGTATACAATTCAAATGTTTGTGGGCAATATTTTTTTCTGCAAACCATCAGTGTGGGTCAGGTGGCCCTAATAGGTATTTGGTTTCAAGTTTAACATGTTTACTGCTGCAAACAATCATGATTGGCTGAAATTTCCTTTACAGAATTGGCTATCGTATGGGTTTCACAACAAAGATAAAGCCCATGACAGAAATGCAATGCATTCAATAACGTTCTTCTCCGTGACAGTGTGCATGATATTTGGAGGCTTCTTCTTCACATATGTGCCAGATTTACAGTGAGTGCTAGAAGAAATTGATTCTATATTTTTATAGATTGATTGTCTGAACACCTTTCTGCCTGGTTTTAATTCACCTGTTAATATATCCATTCATTTTGCTCCATCTAGGTTGAGGGACTGGGCACAGAGGGAAGCATATCTTGAACTACGACACCGTGAGCAAAATGGTCTCCCACTGATTGACGCCAATTATGTTGATCCGTCTAAAGTTGATCTTGCCACTGATGAAGAGCTTGGAGACACTGAAATCATAATTTAAGTTGGTCTTAGTCAATTTCATCTGATGTACATAGCAAGTCAGGCTTGGTATTATGATGCAATTACTTTTGCATAGGTGTGTACTTGAAGGTGCTTAAATAAAGTTATCGGTTTATTATTTAAAAATCGAGTTTTTTAAAGATTGAATATCTCTTTTGGAAAAAATGATAAATCCCTTATGGTTTACATCATTGGCTTTCCAAGGAAATGTATTATACTATAACCTTAAGGTGAATGGCAACTTTATATTAAACTAATTATTGAAAGTGGGTAAAATGTCAAAAATGATGTATTTCTGTCAGTATTATTTTGAGTTCCATTTTCATGTTATTTTTATTTTTTCATGTTTATTGCAATGCATCTGTCTCTATCTCAGGTCACTCTCTTTAAAAATATTGTATCCTACCATTCCCTTGTGTGTACGTATAGACTGTGTACTATGTTAAGCTCAATCTCATGAATCATACCACCAATGATAACACTGTCATAATACAAGAAATTCCACTGACCTTCATCAAATCTATGTAAGAACTTCGTAGTTAGTCAAACTACAAGTAATAATGTGGTAAGCCATTATAACTGCCCGTGAACCTCAGTATATAGGCCTGCTACTATAGAAAAATCTACCTACTGAAGTTAGGAATGTGAGGAAAATGGCATTATTTAAATTCGGGGCTATTCACTGTGTAATTTATTCTTCCCAGTGGATGAGTTTCTACAGCCATAAATTTCTATTATACATGATGAATAGTAATCTACCAGCTATGGTAGGTTTTTGATGAGCCTTAGGTTAGATGGTCTTCACTTCATCTTATGTTAATCCCTCTTCTTCAAAACTGCATACTTCCCACCTCCTATCATTCTATCCGAAATCCCTCTCCTACCCCCACATCACCCAACATTCTACCTGCCATCACAACCCTCAACAACCCATCGCCCCTCTGAATATTCCCCTTCCATCTTCGCCTTTCCTGCCTCCTCCAAACATCACATAGTAATCGCCTCTGCTTCCCTTATACCAACCTCAAAACTTCTTCATTAATTTTCCCCTCTTCATCCATCTCACCTCCAACCATCACCAAACCCACATCTCAAAATCCTCTAATCTATGCTCATCATCCTTCCTCATGGGTCAGGTTTCGGATCCATATAATGCTATGCTCCACAAGAGGGTTTACACTAATCTTTTCTTCTAGTCTGATATTTTTTTAACTTTCATTGATTATTTTACCAGCAAAAGTTTATTTGCTTTCTGAAGAGTAAATATTCTGTGTATGAAGCCTTCAAAATTTTCAAGGTGCTAAGTCAAAAATGAAATTAATTACAAAATCAAATGCCTGCATACAGATAATGGTTCAGAGTATGTAAACCAAGATATGCTTAACTGTGGGATCTGGCATAAAACCTTGGCACCACATTCACCGGAGCAAAATGGTTTGGCTTGGAGAGAGTCAATAGCAGTCATTGTAGAAGAAGCTAAGGGGGCTAGCTTGTCTAAAAGTCACTGGGTAGATGCATGTAGGGTATCTGTTTACCTCAAGAGGTCACCAACTAAGACTTTGGTAAATGTTTTACAGGAGGAGAAATGGTGTGGAAAGTGGATTTACCACTTTGGGTGTGAGACCTATGAACGTCACAAAACAGCCAAGTAAAAAATTTGACCCCACCTCAAAAAGGTGTTATTTTGTAGGGTACCTACTGTGCGGTAAGGGCTACATTTTGGCATACCCAGAAAAGTGATACAGGTCAACCAAAGCTAGGAATGTGGTGTTTTTTGAAAATGATTTTAGGACCATGCATATGAATAGTCGTGTACTTGGGGTATCAAGGTGCAAATTTGAGTGAGTGTGTTGCCTCACAATGATCCAGTGAGTGTTGGTGAAAACCTCCAGTGAGGGTCACAGTGAGTCTGCCAGTTCTCCAGCAGCATGAAGTTTAGTGAGGGTGAGTCAGAGATAATAGAGGTTAAGGATGAAAGCAATTGGTAAATAAATCCCAAAGAGCTTGTAAACCTAAACAGTATCCAGATTTTGTTCTTTACTTAACGGTCATGGGTGGAGATTCTGTAACCCTGTAAATAGTTGCATGAACCCCTAGACTCACTATTATTCTTATTCCAGTAAATATATAAAGGTTTTCAAGAAGTAGATTCCACACATCCCTTGTACAACAAGGCACTTTTTAAATATTTGTTATTTTATTTTTAAAATAGCTGATTGAGCATATTTAGTACAAATTAATGGACCATGTTAGTGCATCAAAACTAAACAAAAAATGGGACAATATATTTCTGGTTGTTTAATGCAATAGATTTGGAAGATAGGGGGAGGGCGGATGAGGGATACATGACTAAATCGCGAAGCATTGCAATTCAAGATCAGTATTTCTTGTACGAAAGACTTGTGTTAGTTTTGATTGCTTGGCCAATAACTTATGGCCGTTAAAGTACTATATAAGTAATTCTTGCTTATACACTCCTTAAAGGCCTGTTTACACGATGCATTTAATGGGGGATTCTACTAAAACGTAACATATACTTTTTTCGTTCGTTAGTTAGATAGATTATTAAATAATAATATCCGCAGAAGCGGCATCTATGTAGAGTAGATATCTTTGAAGTTAAGAGCATTTTGAACTTTGAGAAATTATGCCATATTTTTCACACAAAACGACATGTGATTGGTGTGACGTCAGAATGGGAGTAGTAGATACTTCCGGTCCAACGCATTGCATATATTTCCGAACTTTCACCGGTAGTACTACGGTCTTACTTTAATATACTATATAATACGTTATAAAAATTACATACTCCGACTTTTGTAAGGGTACACTCTGGGAATATTCCAAAGATATTTATGTCCCAAAGCAGTAAATTTATGACCGGCATAGGCAAAGTCTAAACTCATGTATGGATTGCAGGCTAGGAGGTGACCACAAGTCGGGCCCTAGGAAATTGAACAAGTGATAAAAGAAGCGATTTTTCTTCATATATTTACAGAAATGTAATATTTTGCTTTTGTAGCTACGTAACTTATCAAATAAGGAATAGTAATTCGTAATATGCCTACCGGAAGAGGTAGCCTGGGGGGGTAGCGCGCTCGCTGGGGAACCCAGAGGTCGCGAGCTCGAATCCCGCCTAGGGCATGGGTATTGCGTCTGTTGAAAAGGGATTTTTCTATGGTTTGAAGATGTAATAAATAGCCGTAGCCGTCGAAGCACCCTATAAGTAAAATATTACTGCAATTCGTAATATTATAAAAAATTAAAAGAGATATTATTATTTACTTAAAAAATAACAAATAAATTCGAGTCTGAGGTCAACGTTTCCATCTCGTGAATTCAAAACCTTTGGAGTACAGCATCCCCCTCACGTTATAAATTGCGGATTTGTTTTAAATTCAGCTTTGATATACTATGATATCAATGTCATGCGCACTTTGAATCTCGTAGGATTTTGATAGTAGTAGTATTTTTTTATAAGGAGCTTCGATGGCTATGGTCATTCCGTACCTCTTTAAATCATAGAAAAGCCTATTGGACAAGCACAATACCCATGCCCAAGGCAAGACTCGAACCCGCAACATTTGAGCACAGTCTAAACTGATGTGAGTTGTGTTTATAGTTTGGCTAACCCGGCCGGTAGTTTGCTTTTGGCTAGAGGAAGTATTGGGAATATGTATAATAGTCAAATAAAATTCTACGTGAAAATGTTAATAAAAAAACAAAGCCATGAAACTGTACTCTCATACCCTGTGTTACTCAGATAAATAAGAATTCGCTGTAGTATTTTTCTCAAACCCTGTAATTAGTGAGGCGGGAAAAAGTTTATAGAAAATAGGTCTTAATAAAGAAAGGTAGATTGTAGTGTCACAAAAGCTTTCAGTTCAATAGCATTAAAACGAATCTCACTTTCGGTTTGAGTTCATTGCATCCTGCATGGTATCGCTTTTTTTCTCTTTTAATAAGGAAAGTCCTTGGCTTCCACGCATGAGTGTGCTTACGAGGTTGACAATAAAATTTGTGAGCAGCTACATATTTCTAACTAACAAGTTGACCACCGTTCATCCTAATTCTCCATCTGTATATTTAAAAGTTGTTATTAATTTAGACAATTTTAATATCAAGATAATATTCTTAAGTGTCTATATCTAATTAGCATAAGTGTATTTCATCATTTTCGAAAACAATGTCTTCCTATTTGTTAGATGAAGTCATTATATATATGGTTTATCCCATTTGTTCTAATGTACTTAAATCAAAGTGATCTTCGCAAACAAAAATTAATGAAGCTAGGTTTAGAATCGTCGCTTAATCGACGCATACGGCTTTAATCCAATTTTTCTTCCTTTGAAACGTTTAGAAATACCAGTGCCTTTGCACATGGGTACAATGCACCATTCGTACATTATGATATATTTAAAAAAATTGACAGCGTTCAAGAATTACACTCCGTTTCCTTATGCCCTTTGATGAGGATGTTCAGAAAATTCAGGATACTGACGTCACACTAGCTAAATATGGCGACTGACTGTTTAAAGCGCAAGGTGAATTGACGATTTTAAATTCTGTAACTTTGCCGAAGGTGATTGAAAAAATCCACTCACTCCATTACTCAGTAGCATACCAAAATATTTGTAGAGCAGGAATATTTTTTTTAGGAAAACTCTCCATTGTAACATGTATTTGCGCATTCAAACGTGATTAGAACAGGGCCACAGACTAATTTAGTCTGTGACAGGGCTATCAGTCGTTCCAGCATTCGTCATTCATTTTTCGTGTTTACACTTCGAATTAGGATTAGCATCTATTCACGCAATTAAATGAGGAATAAATGCATCGTGTAAACAGACCTTAATAGTATACACACTACGGTATACACTTGGACGAAATTCACTGCTCATGAATTGTTCTACTTACCGCAGAGCCTTAATAATAAATAAATACGGAGCATCATAATATAATTATAGAAAGAAGGCATTGTGATAATAACATTCTGCTTCCATATAGCAAAACGTTTTTGTAATTGCTTACTAAATGTTTAGGTGTGTATCTATATGAAAAGCTGCTATAATTTTCCACATATGTCGCTAGTGGGTAGATCAATTTCAGAGCTTCATCTCTGAAGTAGTTTATTAGCAATTCCACCAATTTTATTTCCGCTTTCGTTCTGTTTCGTTCCCTTGACTCAGGTGCAGTCTTATAATAATATGTCGACCCCAGTGGAGGACTAGTAGAAATTAAATTACATTTGGAAGCTTTGAATGGTGGGAGATTTAATATAACTCTTATTCGTCGCACATCTTTTCTCCTTTATATTTACCTCTGGAAAACAATTTGATGCAATGGGCAATGTTTGGGCTCACTATGCACTTGATCCCGAAGGAACTCCTAACCCCATGAAAGAGTCTGCTTTTGACCCGCTTTACGGTTTCCCGGGCGGACGGAAAGAGAGAGGTAAGTAATGTTCGGCACTTGATATTGATAGTACATCTCATCCCTTTTGAATATTTATATATACACTATCGATTCTAGCAGTATCTTGATTCCATTTCTGCTTAAATTTTTGGTCGACCATCCTTCAAACGTTCATAATTATAATGCCTTTGCTCCATTGTTGGCACTTTTGACATTATTTTATGGTCGAATCGAAAATAAGACATTACCACCTCTTTGTTTACTGATGAATTGATGGCAATCCACTTAAGTTCATGATGTGAATACTTCAGAAATAAAAATGGTCTCTTAGGAAAACTATATATATCGACAGCAAATTAAAGTCATTAGGGAATCACAAACATTGAAATAAAGACAGTTTAAAAGTACTGGGAAATACAAACCATAATCAACGAAATTAAAAATAAAAGTCTACCTCATGGTAAATCATCTATGTCTTAAGATTATGGGTTTCATTAAAACCAATGCAACTCGAGACTCAGAATTTCATTCAAGCACGGGCAATAATGTTCCGTACTTCTAATTTTTACTGTCCATGTTTTAAAATTGTTCCAACACTCGCTTCTGCTTTCTCTATGCCGTCGTGGATATATTTTGCATTTCTCATTTATATCGCTATGATGGCTCATTGATGATAAAATTCATTGAAAATTACTGTAGGAATAATATTACTTAGTCCTTCTCTAGACCACCTTTCATCATGGTGAAAGAGGTAGCTCATTCGAAAAAAAGAGCTCCACTAGGTAGACCTATGCTTTTTGATCTTGGTAGGGTCACCCACACCCGAGGTATCAAAATTTCCTGAGGCAGATTAAAGGTTTTGCATTCAAATAACTCAATATTAAAACTCACTAGGTGACCTTAAACTTGGATTCATTCTCTTATTTCCTCCAGTTAAGCTCCTCTCTTTTTTGACAGTAGTTTATTGTATTATTCGGTGCAAACAGAATTACTCTGCTCAAAATGATTATGGTTCTAACCATCATTTCACAACAGACTCGCAAACGCAGCCTAAGAGATGTTCATGCTCAAAATTACATGTAGCGTTTATATTGTTGAGATGAAGGATATTTCCATTATTATAATCTCTATATGATGATGTAACTGTATACAGGTTGTATGTGATCTAGGTATTGTGAACGGCAATATTATGTAAAACTAGAAATAGCTGATTAGTGAAATTTCAGAATTTCAAATAGCATTTGAAATAAATTATCTTTAGGCCTCATAACTTTCCAACAAAATGTTTTAAATGCTTGAAGAAGTCTACAGCTGCATCATTTGCTCTTCAACCTACCTGTAACTGCCTCCCATTCAAAATTGCTCAGAACATTCCAGAGCAATTTCATGGTGTTTTTTAATTAAGTCTCAGGGCATTTCCCTTCACTTCTAAATATGAATTATTATTTCTTTGGTTTGATTAAAAAACTATCATAAAGCCAACAAAGTGCATTATCAATAATACACTTCATAATTATAATGCCTTTGCTCGATTATAGGCACTTTTGACTTTATTTTATGGCCAAATCGAAAATAAGACATTACCACCTCTTTGTTTACTCATGAATCGATGGCAATCCACTAAGTTCATGATGTGACTACTTCAGAAATAAAAATGGTCTCTTAGGAAAACTAACACTAGAACTAACTAGGGGTTAACACTAGAATGCTTAACCACAGTTCAAAATTTCACTTCCGTAAATAGTTCAGCCTCAAAGTGCCAGTCAGGAAGATAGAAGCCGGCACCTCCTGAATAAATATTCATTTTCAATAGTCTAAATATGATTTCTCCATGGCTGCTGCATATGGGTTTCAGCCTTAATACCATCCTTGACAAGAGCACGATAGTATTATAAGTCATACAAAACTACTATTTACTGGATTGATACTTTAGGATATGTTGATCTGATTTATTGTCCCTTATTTACCTGTTGTTATATATATTTATTTGTGAACCTGATGATTCACATACAGAACTGCATTTCTACACCAGCCTTCCACTATAATCTCTAATTTTGAAGTGTCAAACCATCTAAGGGGGTTACATTTTGTGTGCCCCCCATGGGTTGACAGGTTTTTTGGTTCATAATGAGAGAGAGAAAGCTATTTTCATATAAATTAAACCATAGTGTAGGATATTCTTCACCATACAATTCAGATACTCTTGTTGGTTTTGTCAAACTCTATGCATCTTCCGTTAAAGTATATTCGGAATTGTTATTGAGTTTGCCATTGTATTTTATATAAATTAACTAAACATTAGAAAAAAGGGTCATGTTATGCAATATGTTTTTAAGAGCTGGTGTACATGACATGGGCCAATATGGTAGCTCATTAATCTTATAGATTCAGTTATAATATTATAGAAATGGGAGCTCTTGTAGCAGTAACTCCAAATTGAATTACTCATTGCACATATTCTCATCCCTCAACGGCTGTTCGAGTTAGTAACTTAAAATAAATGGTAAAGTCATTCTACTCAGAATATTAAAAATTTCCTGCCATTGTCAGAAATGAGTATGGTGTTTTTGGGTCTTATATTTTTTATAAATATTTTTTCTCTCACCTCACAGTAATGGTAGCAACAGTGGAAGAAATGGACTCTGCAAGAATCCCCTTGGATGCTCGTGATTATTGTGCTCACAAACTGCTGAAATATCAATCGTGTCGAGCAGATGTTTTTCCGTTTGCATATAAGTGTGCCCACGAGAAGCACGACTATCTTAATTGTGAATATGAAGAGTGAGTGTCTGAAATTTACATGATTGCACTTGAGATGCATTCCGTTTGACTGATGTTTCTTCCTCTTTCTTGTTTATAGCTATATCATTCGTTTGAAGGAATATGAGAGGGAGCGGCGGCTGCTTCAGAGGAAAAAGAGGATTGCAGAAAAAAATAAAGATGCTGAATAAGTTCTCTGAGCTTTAGGAGGGATTTTAGTAAATGTTATTCTTTCTGACAAGAAAAATATAAAGAAATGCAGTTGTACATTTTTGTGCTGGCTATAACATGGATTATATACCTGCAAAAATTTATATTCGTAATTAGATGTAAATAAAGCTGAAATTGATATTTGTTAATACATTTTTTTTTCATTTTTACACTTTAAATTGATTCCCTATACAAATGAAGAAAACTAACTTTCCACAAATTTTATTTCTTTGGTATTACTAGCTGTAATGTATTCGTGTTGTTGTATTTCTTGAGTGTCATTGTTGTTACTGGCTGATGCTCATATTGTTTGCATACCAACAAACGGCAAAGCATTAAACATACGAGTGCGAAGTCAATTCAGTGGCGACGAGGATGCCTAATCTTATGGAAAAATTTGTGGTCGGGGTGGACAATTGGGAGTCGTACGAAGAAAGATTAGAAGAATATTTTGTCATCATCGACTTAGGGATGGGAAAAGAGAATGATGTAAAAAAAAGGGCGATATTATTGTCTTCGATCGGTAAAGAGGCTTACGCGGTCATAAGAAACTTGTGTGAACCGAAGAAGCCAACAGGATGCACGTTTGCGGTAATCACCGAGAAATTACGAAAACACTTCAGCCCTCAAAAAGTCAGTGATTGTGGAGCGACGTCGATTCAATCAATGGTTACAGTTGCGGGAGGAGGCCGTAATTGAGTTTTCCGCGGGGCTGAGAGAAAGCTCTCATTACTGCAAGTTTGGAACATTTCTAGATCAAACGCTCAGAGACCAGTTTGTTTTGGGCTTACAGGACAAAGGCATCGTGAAAGGCCTTTATATGGAAGATGAAATTTTGGCATTCAAAAAGGCGATGGAGATAGCTGTGTCGAGAGAAAAGGTGTCGCAGAATGCTGCGGCCTGCACAGCAGTTCAAAATGGCTACGGCGTCCATTTTGTAGATCAGGGCAGCACCGCGAGGGACGTCATACGGGACGAGGCTAACGAGGAGGAAGTCCACCGTGTTAGAGGGCTGGAGGCGAGCAGTTTTTCGTCGAAGCAGAGAAGGAGTAACGGAGCGGAGTAAAATCAGCAACATCCAGGCAGATTTCCAATGGGGAAAGATGCCACGGCTGTGGAGCCACTTGTCATAGAAGGGCTGCATGCAGATACCGGGCCTACCGATGCGATTCATGTAGAAAGGTGGGACACCTCAAGGCCATGTGCAACAAAGGTAGGAGGGAACAATATTGTAGAAAGATTGCATATGACAAAATTCCTGACTCAGTGAAAAATAGGAGATCTCCCACTACAGATGATAATAAAACGCCCTTCTTAGATGAACAAGGTGAGAGCCCATGCATGACTAATAGCTCCAGATTGCCCTCAGTAGTCTCTAAAAATGATACAAATATTTTGCATGTGTTTAATGATCAAGATTTGGCTTTGTTTAATGTAAACGGAAAATTTAAAATTATAATTAAAAAATGGTTATGTAAGAAACCTTTTTAGTCAATGGATGAATATATGGCGGAGAACTTTGAAGGTCTCTCTGACTAAGTGTTCAAATTTTATGTATTTTTATGTAT
>WURS02456234.1:0-31283 GCA_011762765.2 Rhinocypha anisoptera | reverse complement strand
CCACTATTGTTCCCTTTCAAAAACAACCCCCACCCCCCCCCCCCCCCCCCCCCCCATTCCTTTCCCTCCCCGCCAACATGCCACCATAGAGTATAGTATATGAGACCTGTGGCTGATATCTGTACCTTGATAATGACGCTGTGCTGAAACCATGGTCGAAGCTTTTGAAATAAAGTGTAATAATTGACCTAATACATTTGATTAAAAATGGATAATGCCCATTATCACAAAGTGACGCTGGAGGCACTATCTTATGTATGGCTTTTTTATATTTTTACTTGTAATTTTGCTATACATATTTTGTGTATAGATATAGTTTGAATCTTTTTATTTGTTGGATTCGGAGTGGCACTCTCTCGCAATTTTAAGAATGGACAACAAAATTGTAGTAATAGTAATACGTTTTGTCTCTAAATGAACAGTGTAGGGACAAAATGTAATCCTTTATTGAATATTTATAGTGATTAAAAACCTAATTAAAATCAATCCAGAAAGGACTGAAAGGAGAAATTCTGGAGAAACTGTACAAGAAATACTAGTAATAAACTTTCTTAATACGCCGTAAGAATAAAACTTTATAATCTCTAGAGTATTTTTTTCGAAGATACAAAAGTACTTATATACGTATATTATAATTATTACGACTTGGGACGGAACAATCGCGATTTATGGTTAGGAATTCAATGCTCTCATCTGTCCTATTTTCCTTTAATATGTACGTGAGTAACAGTACCTCAATAAGTTACCTCTTAAGCAATGCCTCTTGTACGGTATCTGCACCTCATCCTTTTCACTAATACTGTTCCAGTTTACGGATTAACTTCAATACATGTTTGAGATAGTTTCCTTCAGATTTGCAACTTTAGCGCAAACTGAAACTGAAGCGAAAAAATAATATCTTAATTTTGCTTAATTCGGTAAGCATAATACAGTTTTCCGTAACACATTACGACTAGAGTTGAATTTTAAAAGACGGAGATTTAGTTTAAACTCACGTAAGTGACGCTCCATGTCTTAAATCATTTCTGCTATCTTACTACTGGACTAGTATGGGATAAAAAGGAAGTCTTCAACCCTAACGTAGGTTTTTAGTTGAGAACGAAGCTCAACGTTGTGTGAAAGTTCATACATGAGGGTAGTGAGCCCAGTGTCTCATTTGGAGCATAGCTAGAGGTGTCCAGAGCCTTGAGCGAACCTTGAACTCGGGATCTACGTCCCGTATCCAAGCGCCGTATTCCTTCTAGGCTAGCAATATCTCTCATATCCGATAAAGGGTGGACATAATATTATTTTTCGAATTTGTAGCTCATCTTGTTACCTATATAATTTATAAGAAATAAACATACCTTAGATATGGAGTACGCAAGTATTGGAATGTGAATGATCATCTCGCAAATATATATGTCTATATAAGATGTATATAACGAGTAATACCTTTGAAATCTGACATGATATTTTGTAAAATTTATGGGCGCAGTTTTTCCCGTCAGAATATTAAACTCTTTCTGACTGCATTTTCAATAGCACTTTCTTTTTATAGATTTACGTACGTTTATCTCCCCTTCTTACCTTTTATCCTTTAGCCTATCAAATGATGGGAAGGAATGCCATTTTCCCCCGGCATAGATTACCACACTATATCCGCAGTGCGTAGGCCTACTGAAATAAAGTATTCTTATTTTTATCAATCCTGAATCTTAAGAAAATTAAACCTCAAGTCAGCTTTGAATTTCCGCCATAATTCTTCTTACACCTTTTAAGTGGCGTGATTTATTTTGCAATACACAAGTGAGATGTAGGTTTTTTATGAACGTCACTAACAGAAATTGCATTTACTTTCTTCATCCCTAAATAATTCAGACCTGCCAAATTGTCTAACATTCCTTTTTTCCAACTTCCTCCTCCCTTTCCCAATTAATCTATTAGCTATCAGTATTGCTTTTCCTTCACTAGCCTACCTTCTTCGAATGCCAATTTATCACACTTATTTCTTCCCTAACATATCCAATATTTCTTGATATTCTCTTTTCTCTCTTTTTCATTTCTCAATAAACAGTTATTCTCGTACTTACTAAGAATCCCTGCTATCAATTCCCTATTTTCCCTAAGAATACTCACTTTGGTAACTCGATTATTCTGATAATTCTTCTCATATATGTCCCTTTTCCCTCTACCTAAATATGGATACCACTGATACGGTGAAGTGACTGCTGCGCTCCAGACTAGACTGGACCCCTGGGCGGTCAGTACGCATCCCAAATACGTATATAGGGGAGGTAAATACCAAGACGAAAGATATTCCACACAACGTCCATCCTTCAGCGAGGCAGTCGAAAAGGCATCTGAAACCTATTGGGGTGATGATTTCGCGTTAAAAGCACCATTGAGGAAGGCATCATGATACCTCCTCAGTTACTTCGTCCAAAGGTATGAGTGATAGAGGTCTGAGTTTGGAGCTTGACTGGAAAAACTTTCGATGATAATTTTTTATGCCTAAGAAGGAGCCATGAAATTGCACGGGTATCTACTCAGAGGAAGTATTCTGTAATTTGTTCCCACTTTTCATCCTAGCGCCTCCTTTTCTTCTGCATTGCACGGGGAAATATAATGCCTTGATAACTCCTCCCATCAATCCCTACCCCCTCCCTTCTCCTCCTCTTCCTCGTAACCCCTTCTTCCGCCTACAGTCGCGATGAGACACAGCTTGCGACTACTCTCGAAGCTCTCCCCCTCGCTTTTTCTTCCACCACATCTCCCTCCCGCTCCTGAGAGGGGTTTTCCCCCGGGGGTCCCGGGGACCTGGTTTGGGGATGGGGGCCTGCAGCGGAGGGGACGTCAGCGCCGGCCGTTGACGCGAACACCTGTTCTCCGTCCTTGTTTCGTTAGTGCGATGGATGGATGGATGGTCAGAAGACTTCTTGGCTTAGTGTATGAGATGACAAACTTTTTCTCATTGGGGAACTGTTCGAAGTGGGGCGTGGTCTAATCCACCCTGCCGCATTCTGGCTTCTCTTCCTCACTGTCTCTTTGCTGGAAGTGGAGGGGGAGGAACGAATGGGATGTAGCGGAGGGATGATCAACGACTGGGGAATCTATTTCGATGACAAATTTTGAGGAAAGTGTCTCTCAGTTTCCCGGCGAGAGTTCGTCTTCATAATCAGGAGCTGCGAGTTTTGTGTCACATTAATAAAAGAAAGTCTCCTTAATTGATATTTACTGACAAAGGAATCCACAAGAAACTCAATTTTAGTAACTCATTGGGTCGTCATTAAACACTTATTCGTGCTTTAAAATTTCTAATATCTTAGAATAGATTGAATTATCAATTAATGAGGGTCTGATTTAGGCGCAGAAAAGAAAGTTTTAATAATGTCTCCTTTGAAGTTGAAGTTAAATTTAAAAGCCATATAGATCCATGTATCGTAGTGCTGAAAATAAGCTATAATACTTTTTGCCTCTTACAAATATTTCCTATTCCACTTAAATTACCTCTTATACAAGATCTTTGGCAGCCCTTATTTATTTTCCGGTTGATTTGTTAAGGATCCAAATGAATAGAAAAAATGAATTTCGTCCATCCCTCCCTTATGAAAATTGAGCATAATCAGGATTTATACTTCCTAGTTTGTTATTACATAATATAACCACTTACATTGCTGTTAGATAGCCTCTTAGTACAGAAGACTTACATTTGCTTTCTCCTATCAGAATGGAAAATAAAATTTTCTACAGTTTTAAAACTGACTATTAATATTATCTTCAACTATCAAACTTATACTCAAAGTTTTTCATTGCACAGCTTATTCTTCACACACGTGTGTACGCGTAATACCTAAAAAAATATGACATTTATCCGCTCCAAAACATGACGTCATCGCATAAGTTGCGACATCCCTGCGCATCCCATTCTAACAATACCCTTCCATACCGTCATCTTATCCTCTTCTTTCTCTATCCCGACCCTATATCTTCCTGTCCACCTTTTCCTCCCATTCTTTTGCTTCCTTATCGTGACCTTCTAGACCTATCCTCCGTTTTATTTATCACCTTTTCCTCTTTTCCAGCTGCCCTTTTTTTCTGTACCAGGGTCTCTTTTATCCTTCCTTTTACCTTTTTAAGCAACACGCTTGTACTCTTTATTATTTTTACTCTTTATGATTATAAGTTCTATCTATATAGCTTAATTATTACGCGTCATGGATAATATTGATGAAATTTAATTAAAAGTTGACTGTGGGTTCAAAGAAAATTTTGTGAGCGTAATTATATAATTTATTTAATATTTATCCTTTTTAATTCCATGAACAAGAAAATTCCGGTTTTAAGTTTTTCAGTGATTTAAATTTCATTTTTATACATATTTTCAACAACCACTGTAAAGTTAAAAAAAAAACAGAAAATATTAAATTAACTGATGAAGTAACGAAATCACTCATGGATGAGGTTTCCTTTAAGTAATAGGTGATTGAGTGGTATCAGGACATGGAATGATTTATATTTTTTTCCCTTTTTATCACATCCATTATTGTGAAAATAATAAATGAGTAGGAGGAACCGCTCCAAGGGAACGCACTACTTCACATCAAAATGCCCAGGCTTCTCTATCACTCCTTCTATCCTCTCTATCCCCTTAACTCTTCTTCGGTCGAAACTCAATTACTCATTTAATATCACTGACACATCGCTTCGAGCCTCATCCTAATATATATATTCAAATATCTCAATGACTTTCCTGCCGAAAGCACTTACTTTTTTTTGAGTACTTCGGCTTTGCCACCACATGAATATTATATTCAGCCTTCAATCTAGTAATCAGCGGGTTCCCATATACGGCTGGCACGGTGCCATTCACTGAGAAAAGTAATGAGCGCCTATAAAATGCGCAGAGACTTCAATTTCGTGCCTTAAATATACTCCAACCTCGTGATTACTTCATGGTTATTCGTTGTCAGTTTGATACTGAAATCCCGAGATAATGTTGCTCATTTTTTACTCATTACTAATTTTTCATTAAGATGACGCGAGTTTAGACTGGGAGAGGACGGTTGAGTGAATATTGGAACCGAAGCTAACATGAGAAGTTATATCTGTTATTGGAAGTTAACTGCACTTCACGATCATCCGGTGAAACATATTTAATGCTCGGTTTATTCAAAATGTCCATTTCTCTTCAGCGTAATAACCACGCGTCATGTTTTAATGGGTCCACGGAGGGCCATCGGAACGTCGTGTGCGTCTGTAATTAACACCATAAATAGCAATACTTTTCCTTTCAACCTCTGAAACTCTTTCATTATCCTCATGTTTCACTGTCATTGCTGGGACCGGAGGGATTGCACATCGATGATGAACGGGGTGGGGACCTGTCTGATGTGAATTAATTATCGTCATCTGGGATAATTTCGCCGACCGATTGAGGATCAAACATTTTACCGTATGGTAGTTATAAAGAGCAACATTTTTAGAAGTAGTTACCTTTCACAAAATCATATTTTCTCGGAAAGGATAAAGTATGACATTTATTCCGGAAATGCTTGGCATCAAATTGAAAATATATGCTTCAATGCACTCAACGCATACAATATTTGCGCCAATACTTCTGATGCAATGTTCATTACGTCACAATGTATTTTTATTATTTACAATTGCCTGTAATATTTCATTTTTCCGTTATCTTCGTCGTGAAATTTCAAATAATGCTGTTTATACTTTTGCAGGAAAGCGATGAATAGTTGCATAGAATGGAAGCTCCTATATGCACATAATATCATTGCATAATACCTTTTTATTTAAGATTTAACTCAGTGTTTTCTTTCCTTGTGTCCAAAATGTTTTCAACAGCCTTATTTATGACCTGCTCTTGGATTCCATATATTCTATCGCTAAATTATTCCACATGTATTACTGAAATGTATCACACTTACTGTTTGACATCAGCTCTAATTTTTTCCGCAAAAAATGAGGTGAATTGGTATGATTCATGTAATATATTTTAGGTTATATAATTATTCAGTATTGCGAGTTATATTTCCGTGTAACACTCCTGGGAAGAGAATATGAAACTCTATAACATTTCAATATAATAACTTGACGGAAATTAAAATCACTGGGTAACTCCACAAATTTTCTTATTGAGACGACCTAGGACGACCACGTTGTGTCATCATCACCTGATGTAACGTGTCGAAACCTAGGCCGTCTCAATAAGAAAATTTGTGGAGTTCATCCAGTGATTTTAATTTCCGTAATGGATAACTTCCACCATATCACGCCAGAAAATATTACCGCTATTATAACTTACTGTTACTGATTGGCGAGGAAGGAATTTTTATATCGTATATAAGTCGCGTTGAGGCATACATAAGTTTCATCCATAATTTTCCTAACGCTACGGTCACCTACTGGGAAAATGTGGTTTCCCGGCATTGGATAAAGGCAATCGGCGACGTCCGATTTTCAACCTAATCTTAAAGGAGCAAATCAGTTCTTCTTTACTCATTGGAAAACCGATGTTCCTACTCAGAATCACGTTTCACGTGGTTACTTTGATGCCATTTGCTGTTGCCTCGCAGCCAACCCCTCGCACCATAAAATAGCTTCGCATCTTCCTCTGCTCGGTCCCGTTTCACTACCAGAGGCGAGGTTGGATGGCTTACATGTGGGACGGATGAAACGCGACAAAGTAGCGAAGGGAAACAAAAGGTCGCCAAGGATTATAGAGAGATGGTGTGGAAGGGCTCTCGTTAGGTTTGTGGAGCTCCAAAGGAGTACGGTGGTGGTGGCGGGGTGGTGTGAAAGGTTAAGGGGTAAGAGGGTTTGTAAAAAGTGCGAACCGTAAAGGGGACTCGGGACGTGGTCGAAGCAAGGGGAGGGGGGAGGAGGGAGTCCCCGGGCGCTTATAATGGTGACGGGGGAATACTGCTGAAGGGGTGTGACCACGGAATGTTAGTTTTCAGATTCATGTGTGTAAAGATGGTTGCGAGGGGGAGCCCTGTGCGTTCCGAGTGGGGAAGGGCTTAAAGAGGGGACAAGATTAACGCAGGGATTTGAGGATATTTGCGCGTGGCTTTGCATGCATATTTGTATCGGAACGTTTAGAATGGGTGCGCTCAAATCGTAGACAATAATGGCGAGCATTAGACACAACGACGCCGGGAGGGATACCGGTATACAGGGTACACTTTTATTTTAACTTCCGTGTGTGTAAAACGAGCCAGAAGGAATTGTAAATTGGTGTAGGTGCGTCATACACATACCCATTTCTGCAAATGAGGCTTAAACTGCACAATCGCCAGTTAACTACCATCAGAAAAATCGGAAACTATGAAATAATACCAGGTTTATTTTTCAGTGGCCATTTTTATGGAAGCACTGAAAGCGTGCCTGAAAGCTTGAATAATGATAATTTTTAGAGACCAAATACCTTTGTCCTATCGAATATACAAATTAATGACCACGTGGAAAAATACGGTAGTCAAACAGAAGGTTGGTTTAATAATTAGAGGATAAAGCTCACCAGTTCCTAGGCCCAGAGGGGTATGAAAACGCAATCACAATAGAGGAAGTGATTATGATGTAATGAGAAATGATAAAATTTTCCGTGGCCCTAAAGGAATTATGAAGATTTCTTTTCATAAAACATGTCTTATTTAACTTTGTATAGTAAAAATCAATTAATTGAATAAAAATTAACTCGTCTCTGTGCTTCTACTAATCAGAGATTTGGAATCCATGTTATAGGGGTCTACAGGCGTATATTGGTCAACATAACAGACATTAATTTGAGTGAAAAATAATGATATATTTACTGAATAATTACTCTCAATTAACAAGGTTTTAAATAAATATACCTTTAGCAAATAAAACTCTTTATAATCGCAGTTTTTAAAAATGTATCTACATAAAGCTTGTTACGAATCTTTTGATTACCGTGTCTGGGTTTTGACACCTTCTGTTCGATTCCAGAAAACGATTAATCTATACAAATATGTCTCTTTTCCAAAAAGCTTGATAAATTTAATCTTCTTCCGCATTTTACGTTATTTTTGTAGAGAAAAATTAGTAATATATCCTCAACATTTCGATTATCACAGTACTTACAACGAGTTCAATTAGTTGATCTATTATTACATTAAATCAAATTCATGGCATGGGGATGTTTGTTAATTATCTTTAATTTAGGAAAGAGACACCAATTCATTGTGCTTGAATAATATCGTTGAAATTCTTCGCATGTCAATCCGTATCGGCGGGAAGAATTATATTTTTGGATGCTTATATAAACAATATTTCAATTTAGGCAGATAAGTCTATAAAAAGTTTACAAAACCTATGTCCTCTTTTTAAAACGGATGTATTTTCTCTAGATTACATCTCAACTTTGATTTTGGTTGAATAGGACATACAACATGAGTTACATAAATTTTTTTTTATCATGAAATTTCTATCTTTTAATAAATATTCCATCAATTCGAACTTTTGGATACATATAACAAATGCTAAATTTAACTAAACTGCTAAATCGTTTATGCGATATATATTAATATTACTAACTATCCCATCACTAATATGAAATTATGTCATCTAATAATATTTATTTTTTCCATTTTTATATATACTATTATATATTCATAATTTCAATTGGTATGCTAATATAATTGTGTTATTCAATTACTTATATATTGGAGCGAAATTTGAGGACTCAGAATTCAAATAATAAAAAGTTCGTCTCTTTGGTAACGGAAATGAAATCATCGTAGCGGAAGAATGGTAAAGTTGGCCGAATGTTTCACAATACTTCCAGCGTTATTGTATCCCTTTTATCAAACCGATGGAGAGGAAAGTATGTGCAAAGTCTGGGTGGAGTTGGAATTATACGTGGATACAAAAAAATGATATGCCATTAAAAAGCGTTTCATTAATTCTGGATGGAAATTGAATGGCTAATATAAGAGCAGCATCTGCAAGCAAAATAATTGGGTAAATACGACGGCTGGGGAAGTAAAATCTGGCGTTCCGAGGATTAACCAATCCCTTCAATCATTTCTTTTCCCTTTGATTTACAGTTTTACTGAATTGAAAAAGAGCGTTTTTCCCATTTGTGTGATAGAAACTAATTGTGTTACGCTTTTTAATCATATTCTTAACATCAGCCAGAATCTTTAATATAAATACGGTTGATTGGTACGAAAAATTAATAGTTGTTTAAGTTTATCTAGGTTATGCATAACTACCCATAATAAATGCATACCTACCTCATAATATTAATTTGCAAGAATTTTCCGTTAAGTGGATGTCATATGTGCGGGAAGTGAAATTAATATTTTTCGGGCTTGTTGCAATATTCTCTCCATTTTCCTGAAAAATTAGCCATTGCTTGGTCATATTTGCGTACTTATTGATTGTGGCGATTAATTCTCCTGTGCTGTTTATTTACGTGTTCGATTTATGCATGTGAACATAGTTGAGAAGGGTCGCTATTGGAGGTTTTTCACGTAGCAATTACACCACTGCCTGCCTGAGCATAACAGTCATACATCTTATTTTACAATGGTTTATCATAGTGGTAGCTATACTCAAAATTAAAAACTAATATTTTTCCTAATATTTTGGTACAAATAAAAATATGACCAAAGAATTTTAATTATTTATTTCTGCGAATCGTTTTTCATTTAATTTTCGTTAAAAATTAGTCTCACTGTGTAACCAAACAAAAAAATGTGTGAATTAATTATGCGATAAGAGGAATTTTTTGGAAAGGTGAATCCTCTAAATAAATTTCTTCTCTCAAGAAGTAAATATGACTCATTTGTGCCATTCTTGTTATATATAATTATAAATAAATAATTATATATACAAACAGGATAAATATGTGTGAATAAATATATTTGAAATAAAAAATTGGGATGTTTCGGATGTCTTCCTTTCTCGGTTGAGAAAGTCACTTTACTCTCGGGGCCAACCACCGAAATTTAAATAAATTAATTGTCCCGTTTATCTGCTCCTTTGTTTAATACTCGTATTTAATCTTTATGTATATAGATTATGTTATATTCATACAAAAAGTTTAGATAATAATATTTTTATGGGAATAAACATTTCCGGGAGATTTGAAAATGTTTTTTAGCTATGAAAAAACACTTTTAAACATCACTTTTAACACATTTAAGCTGAAAGATTCAAATCATGTCATTCTGGTGGTATCCATTCATCTTTAATTTTAAGCCGCAATTTAAAAAAATGAATGGATATCTTCACTTTATCTCATAAATTCTTGTCTTCGTTTTCTTTCATTATGCTTATTTTTTCATCTACGATATGTGGAAACAGCAACTCTCATTTACATATGTTACCATTATGAATAAGTAATGTATACTGTATTTAATTTAAATTTTCCTTCAATTGTGGCACTAAGCCAACATCATTACTTCACCTTATGAAAAAAAAAAGAATTTTGATGGGATATTAGAACACGGTGTTAAGCTGTAATCGGGGATAACGTTAACTAATAATAAGAGGGACCGACTGGAAATCAATGTAGGAAGACAAAGATGATAACAATTAAGTACAGCGCTTTCCGAAAAACAAGTCCTCCGAAACAAAGCAATTTAGCTATTTAAATTGTCACCTCGTCGGCATCAACTTTTGCGTTTCATCTTCCGTGTACAGCATTCTTTGAGTTAAGGATGGATGCTACTCGTTTCGTAAGTGACGAACTCCTGACCTGAGCGAGAGAAAAATCTACTCTCTGTACCGCAGTATCAATCCGATTCCCGAAAATGTATTCCGAACGGCCAGAGGTACCGATCGGCCATTATAGGGTTTGCCGTGTGTTGGGCGTTGCGGTGGAGCTGGCAAGGAGTGGAAGTGCGGACGTGGCGACTGGAGTTCGGGCAGCGGCGAAATTTTCGTGCTGCTGGAGGATGGGATGTGGGAGCGACCGTGGGAAAATTCCACGAATGCGTGCCTGTCGCCGTGATGTGTTTGATTAGCGCGCGCGTTGGGGCGTGAAGTCCCGAAGTGAGCTGGGGGGAGGAGATGTGATGCTGGCGGGAATGGAAAAAGGTGACACGGGAAGGCTGATGGGTAGAATTGCTCAGAGAGAGAGTGTGTGTGTAAAGCCTTGATGAAACGAGAGCAAATGAGGGCGGGGGGAGATACAAAAGAGGAGGCACAATATAATCCTCCGGAAGGAGCTCTCTGTTTCCCTCTGATTTTCCTTCGTTCGGCCGAAAACAGAAATGCCTATGCGGTTTTCATTCGCCTGATGAGTTTTCGGAGAAATGATCATTCTAACTGATTACTCAGAAATATATCGAACGCCAGTAAATGAGAGAAGTGTACCGTTTTGATTTGAGGTTACTTATATTTATTATTAATTTTCATGTACGATATTCAACTATGATCAAAATTAGATTTAATCGCATATTATCCTACGTCGTATTTTTTGTTGATATAGAGATAATTTTCAAGAGCATACGAATTATTATTATTTGTAAACATTGAGATTCAAAAGTAATAATCATTGAAGTAGTAATTATACTATTTCTTTCGCTTTTCTTTTTCCTTAGACCCCCTAACGAGTTTATTTTGCTTAGTATGTGAAACAATGTTGCTTAAATAATTCCTACTAATTTTCGAAAATTCCGCTTAGTAATATTTATGGTTTCGTGTGCTTTGAGGGATAAGGTCATTTCGTTTTGATAGGTTCTGCCTCTCTTCTTTTTTTTCTTGCCATTCCGCCATTCACTTTACTTACTCGGCTGAGGGAGGGGTGGTAGTTTTCTTTATACAAAGGAAATATTTCGGGACGACTTTCCGAAGAACTATTCTTCGAAATTCTCTGTACAGTCGAGAACACTCTTCTCTAGAGAACTTGTAAAACTCTTCGTAAATGTTGTCACTACGTTACTATTCTCATCCACTCTTCAACATCCGTCATTTAAAATTCGTATGCATAGTCGCAAAGGCTAACATAGCAATTTTATCCGAATGAAATACTTGAAAAATGCAAATCTTTGTATACTTAATAGATGCATATATATTTGCAGTCCTTACACGATGCATGTTATAAAATAAGTCCATATTGGCCATTGAAAGTGGTTCCACCAAAAAAGCAAACATAGCTTGTGGATTTTTTTGAGAGATCGCGTTGAAAGCTGAATAGTAAACGTTTTTCTTATTTTTAATTTTCAAACACTGGGAATTGCGAATGTGAAGTATAAATACGGCAGTTTGCGCATTTTAGTAGTTGATGATCGTCATTTCTGTGGACTCACAAGTCCTTCTGCAACGGCATTTTCGTTGATAATTGACAATGTGATTACAATATTAGACGAATTAAATTTTATGTACTTTCGGTAATACTGCAGTAGGGATCATTCACGATTGACTCCTTGGTAGTAGGGAATTACTTATATGGCAGGCGAAACGTTTAGTCATTGCGTCATGAATTATGTCGTTACATAATTATTCTTAGGAAGAGTATCGCCAGATATCTAAACTTAGAAGTTCTTCGTTTGCGATTTATTAAGTACCTTTCCTCTCTCCAGACAGCAATTGCCATTAAATTATAAAAACCGGCACCGTTGAAACTGAAATGTGCTAGGGATAAAATTTTGGGGATTCTTCACTAGCGGTGTTTGCGGAACTGGCGGAATCACAGATTTTTGCGTAAAGAAAAATTGTTGACGTGTTGGGTGGGTAGAGAATTAAGATCAAGCTGCGGTTTGAGAAGACTTTCCACGTTTAGTCATGCGCAATAAGATGTAAAGAGTGGTAGGCAAAGAAGAAACAAACTGATTGCTTCGAAGAGAAATGTGTTCCGAATGAAAATATATGGCATGTGTAGGTCTGTACGTAAACATTTACGTATAAATATGTACAAGAGTCTCGAGACAACGGAAGACAACTAGCGGACTCCCCCTTGTATTTTCGTCCCCTTCCATCCAGGATTCCTTTTAGACGCAGCCTCCATCCCACGCCTCTCTCTCCCACTTAAACCCTTCCAGAAGGACGCCATCTTTTCGCAAATATTGACTCTCACACTTTCAGAACACGCAATAGTCGAGTGGTCGTCTTCATCCGCATGGTTAGGAAGGAGAAAACTCCACGTAACACGGTTAGGGCCACTTCTATACCCTTTCCCTCTTCTCATCACTTTCCTTCTTATTTTTTCTTTCCTCTCATTTTCTCATCCAGAACTCTGTCGCACAGTCCCCTTTCAGCTTCCACTTCTCCCTGGAATTCATTTACTTTCAAGGAGAGCTCCTGAGGACTCCATGCGGATTTGACGTCATGTGCTTTGTCATTCAAATGATTTTAAGAAGTGGGGGTTCGGTTGGCATTCCTCTCTCCGGTCGGACGTAGAAATTTTTTTTGGAATCATCCGTTCCGTTTTATTTTTCCGAAATAAAGGACCTTCTTCCTCTATCCGCAGTCCCATGCAGTTTCGAGAGGACATATCTAATTTACCGAAGTTAGAACAGAAGAATGCAAATGTGATAAAACAAGCCCTTATCTCAAAGTTATGGTCCCCCACCGAACAAAATAAACCGCATTGAAGGTCGTTCTTACTATAGTATCCTCGTTCGTTGTTTCATTTCCGATATTTCTCTCAGACCCAAGAAGGATAATCGAGGGAAGAGAAAATAAATCAATGGCGTTAATACTTGTAAATTATCCCACGTACCAATTTATCCCTGCCCATTTCATTTTCTGCCTTTCATTTAAACGCAATCCACGAAAATTTATTTATGAAACCACTTGGTATGCCGAGTGACCATCTGCGCGTCATCAACTTTTGACTTTTGATGAAGCTATACGTCGCCACACAGCATTCACATCTCATTTCCATAAACCGCTCCTCCTACAGAGAAGGAAAAGATATTTAGGCGTTTGTTTTCACGCACATGGCGCTATTCAAATGCGTGGCTTACTTTATCCTAATGCGAACAGACATGATTAAAAATTTTATCTCCAGAGCGCCTTTCTTTGTAATCGTTTGCATGCACGGTCCGCGCGTGCATTCGCTGATATGCTCGAAAACTCGGATACCGTCATTGCGCATACGAATTTTCATAACATCGCTCCCTTTCACTGAAAGGGGCACTTTTAGGAACTCATGCCGCTTATTCAGTGGAATCGAGTAGTAAAGTTGAAAGAGCAATCGCGTCTCTGCTACCAGTCCATGACTTCGCCATGCATGTGTATATGAAGCCCACTTCTAATTGGTCCGAAATGAATACCCTCCGACGGAGTTAATTTATGTGAATGCCCATAAATACAGAGGAAATCATTTTCGGTTTCAGTAAAAGGTGAATTTGAAATTATTTCATTAATAAATTAGTTTTTAAAGTGTAATAATGGCACGCATACTTTTCTCACATAGCGAGCATGGTTTATAGCGGAGTAAAGATAGGTTAACGATTTGGTTGTTCGCTGTGCTACATCAGCGTCGTGTTTGTCTTACTCTCTGTGTAAACAATCCTTTTTGGGGACAACTTTATTTGGGCTGATTTATTTAGGGATTATGGCAGACTCAAACTGGGAGATGCTCCCCAAATTCACCAGAACGCGTGTTTTTTCGGGGAATTCTAAAGGGCTGGAGTCGTTTAAAGAGATAAAACTGTGTTGGACCGAACTAATGACGATAGACCCCGGTGAATATGCAGAATTCTTCCTCTCTTGCACACAGTTTGAGCACTGAAACTTTTCGTCTTCCCCTTACAAAGATCTTTTCAAAGTGGTCTTCAGGAAGAAATTATTACGATTGCCTCTTTGGGGCGCGGGGAAGGACTTAGTTTCCCCGTAGCCTTCCTAACCGTTTTGGGCCGAATTTTCGAAGGTGAGACTTTCAATTGCTCAAGAAGAAAGCGGGGGTTACACCTATAGATTGCTACCTTACTCACTATCCTTCACCCTTGAAAAATCCCTCTTTTTTCACTCTTTGTATCTTCTCCCCTCCGTCCTCCGAAATTCGACCTCCGTCCTTTGTCCCTTTCCATTACCCTTTATCCCTCCCTCCAATCTCTTTCTCCTTCTCCTGTTATCTCCTTACTGTCCACGGTACGCCCTCTAATCCACTCTATTCTATTTCTACCTTTCTCTCCTATAAAATCCCCTCCCGGACCCTCCTTCCCATTCTTCTCATTTCTCCGTTCCAATCTCCCCTGCCACACAGGTGACAGCGGCGTTACGGTTAGGACGATGGCTCTTTTACTTCGCAGGCCCGGAATGAATCCCGGCGCAAGTGGTTCTCCAGACATGGGTGTTAGGTACCCATTCGTCCAGTCATGTGGTGTTGACCAAATGGCGGCAGATTGGCTTATCACTGTTCCATCCGTCAGTCCTCGTTTTGGAAGGTTTAATCCCGCAGCGAGTTCCAGATCTAAATTTCAAAACGACGCAGGCAGGTTATACTGGGAGGCTACCGAGTTGCATGTGGTTAATGCGTTTTCATTATTTTTATTTTGGGTACGCAAGATGCGCATATTTAGCAAGAATAAAAATAATTATAAAAAAAATAGAAAATCCCGTCTCCAATGTCAGACCGACTATTTTCATTTTTATATGGTAGAAAAACTGAAATTTAGTTTCTGGATTCTATTGAAATTCGCTGCTGGTGTAAAGTGAAAACAGGTGTTCTACTTCCATAAAATATGTTTAGAATATTGTCGTGAAATTGATAACATACATCTAGAAATACTTTTTTCAAACGTAATATACTCTACATATTTTCGATGCGAAAAAGTTAAAAATTCTGTAAACCAAATCGAAGTAATATATTTTGTGACATTTACAAGCCTGAAACAATATTTAAAGATTTTATATTTTTTTATTATTACACGTTTTCTATTATCTTACATAATCGAATAATAATCAATCTGAATGGCATAGAGGCTTATTTAATGCTTAATTATTTTATCACATCATTACTTACAATGACGTAGTTCGCACTTAGTAATTATCCGAAGTATTATGGAAAAAATATAGGTATATAAAAAAGATTATTTCCGAATATAATTTTTCCTAAAATTACTCTTTCATAAAATTATTTGCTATATTACATAATGTAATCAAGTGTATAGGTGCTTGTTGTCTTCTTTATTTTCCTTTGTAACCATATAATTTTGTCTTACACATTTGTGATTATATAAACCGATGGTACTTATAGGGGTGAATATTTACAAGCGGTTATGACACATTCCAATACATACAAATATGATTATTTACATACGGATTAATTGTAAAAATATGTAAAATGTATATAATTCTTGATGTTGAATAGGTACCTACTTCCCAGTATTTAATAGAGAAACCATTGAAATTTTTAAAATCACCGATGAATTGCAACGAAGAGGATGGTTACCATTTTAACGGCTATGGGAATGGGTACTAAGAATTCCAAGGGAACAGAGCGTAGTCACAGACAATTTCAATTCAACAAAGGGGTCAGTTACCCGTTATGCTGCGCATGGAAAATAGTACTCAGAATCCCGACCAATCAGAGCTCCAAACCCATGCAGGTCTATATAAGTACGTCAAAAGTATCATTATTCTACGACTGCACCTGAGGACGGTAGCATGGGAGATTGCGAAACTGTTATTTGTTAATCAACAAACGGAACTTTATGATGTAGATATCATCAAACTAGCGCCTCGGATACCTACTAAGGATTAGAAATTAAAATTAATATTTTTGAATGTTTTTAATTTTGTTAAAATTATCGTGCCTTAATTTTAAAAAAGTAAGTCTTACAATATTGTTTTGACATGACGAATTAAAATATTATATTCAGTTCACCCATAAAACTAGATGTAAAATTCGTGATGTATGATTTGGTTTTTTTCCCCGCGCAATAATGAATCAGGTCTTAGCGGGTTTACCGCCAACGGATCAGGTTAGACCAGATTCGATGGAAAACCCGCTGAGACTTCACTTAAATATCCTAGCATTAATCATTGTTTGTGAATTCATACTGTACCATTTCATTTAAAATAAATGCATTGGAGATTGTAATGTGAATTAAATTCTTAGACACAATTGATCTTGCAACGGAGATATTCCTAACATGGAGATATTACCTTACAAAAGGGATATTAAAACATTAGAATCGTTTACTAATGATAATCATGATGAAATTCGTACCTTTACCTAATAATATTTTGATAAAAAGTCCCAGTAGAGAGTAAGAAAATGAAGATATCTTCAAGTATATACTTTTGTTTGCTTTTTTTTCTGCCTGTTCATTCGACTATTGTATGTCTGCCTCTCATTTCTTCCGATTTTCCGTCCAAGCGTCATAAATATGGCCGAGAAAATATCTGAGGTTGCAATGGAAAAAAGAAAACATCGTAATTTTTGTTTTAATACTTTTTACGTATTTTGTGCCTCTTTCATCATAGAGTTGGTTTTTTCAGGCGCCTGAAGCATAATAATAAGGATCCGCTGAGGAAATTATTATTTGTGCTCCCTAATAAACCTATTTTTGCCCATACACAATTTACCTCTCATTTTGTCGCAAATAACTCGTATTTTATCCATTAATGGAAAGTTTTTGGTCTATGAACAGATGTTTAGCAAGAATGAGTCGTTTAAAGAAGTTTTTTTTCCAATATTCATTAGCTTCAAGTCCGGTTCCTGATGGAGTTACGCTACTTTTCATTGCCGACTGGGTTAGCCTGGGGATAGTACGCTCGCCGGCTAACGCAAAGGTCGCGGGTCCCGCCTAGGGCATGGATGTTTTGTATGTCCAATAGGATATATTTTTTATGATTTGAAGAGGTGCGAAATGACCATAGCCGCCGAAGAACCCTATGAACAACAATTCTACTGCTGCTACTTTTCCAACAACTATATTAGTGATATTTATAAAAATGTACCATTAGCCTTCCTCATTTTTAAAATTCCGTTCATTATATATTTAATTACCTAAACTTCTAATATTTAAAATGAGATATGTTCTATGTTATATAATTGTGTTCTAGAATTATTTCTTTGCGGATTATTGGTAGTTATACACTGCTGATGAAGTAATCATCTACTAGTAACTATATTTTATCACTTGCGATATTAAACTTAACCTTGGAAAACTAATCTAAGAAATAGGTTAAAAAAATTTCAAATTCCACTTTAAAAACTTCTTCTTTATTTCGAGATGTTTCGGTGCACTACACCATTGTCAAGTGGTGTAGTGGATTTGATAATGGACTGGAATTGATAATGGTGTAGTGCACCGAAACATGTCGAAATAAAGAAGAAATTCTTAAAGAGGAAATTGCAAATTTTTTAATCTATTTCTTAGATTATGGATCGTTTCCGCCACATCTCACCTGACTCCATAACGTTTATAGGAAAACTAATTTTCGGTCACAGTGACTATGATATTTTCTGATAATTATGGTATACCTAAATGATGAGTTGTTGTATGCTGATGCTCATTGAAAAAAACTGGGATCTCTTGTACACAAGAATAATTTGATCCTAAATATTTTTACATTCCTATTTAGTATTTCCTCTACTTTTTTTTTCACTACTATCGTTTAAGTCTCATTTTTGTCACTTGTGTACGTGTGCGTTTGCGTTGGGCTAAGTTTTTTAATTGTATGGGTAATTCGCATAGTCGATAATGTATAATTTAAGAACTAGGAAGTAATCCCTACTTCCGGGTAATATTTTTCTTAAAAAATAATTGCGTTTCTTTTTCGTTGCAAAATTTAGATAATATTTCCTTATACTCTAAAGATTTCCATTTTGCATAATTACTTGTTTTTAATAAAAAAGTCTTCCGTAACTTATTCCATTAATAATCGGAATAAATCGGTTATTAAATACTTTGGACCACGACTCTAATCTTGGTATTTGGGTATTATAATCTTTACCTGAGATACTAGTTGAACTGTATTTATTTTTCGGAAATTTCAATATAAGTCATAAACATGCATAAAATTTTATCTGGGAAAATGGACAGGTTTTGGAAATAATTTGTGCCTACATTATATTTTAATATTATTTTACGACATTTCCGACGATTTTCCATTTCTTCCGACGATTAGGAGATTGAGAATATAAATGTAATACGGGTGGCTCTTTCAGTTGCTATTACTTTTTATGATTTTACGGTTTCTTCAAACAACTTCGTACTTCCTGTTCCTAACATCTCTGAAGATAATCATTTAGAATTAATATTAAGGGTTAGGAGTAGAGATTAATGGATGAAGATTATGACCTTACTTTTACCTCTCTCGCGTGAAGATCATAAAATAACATTTAGTCCCGGACGCCCATCTCTACACGTCTTATCTCATTTCTTCTTTTACGTCCTCTCCTTCAACCCTCTCCAACAAGATCTATCTCTCCCTATCCTTACGGAGCTTTCCGTCCCGTTCATCCCAATTATTATTTCCCTCCCTGGTACCCTACGGCCCTTTCACCTCTGTCCAACCATTTCCATCACCCCTACTTTCCACCAACTCACTTATTACCGCTTCCCTTTACTCTCCCTCGGCCCACTTCGCATTACCCGCTTCTCCTTCCCTCTGCCCCGCCCCCTATCTAACCAACACCCGGACATTATCTTCCGCTTTATAGGCATTCCTTTAACCGACTTTGCTTCCCTTCTTCCATCCCTCCCGCCCTCTCTCCGCGCACCATCGAGGAATGGATGAGTTAGAAAGGTCCTTTTTGCCCATTCTTCCTCCCTTCACCTTTGCTCTCTTCATTCACCAACTAAAACAGTTTCCCTTCGGAGGAGGAATCGTCCGTTGGACTAAGGAACGGCCGGCTAAAAGGGTTCGGCACCAAGAAGGGGGGCGAATTATGGCACCAAGCGGTGGCATTTTAGAGGGTAAGTTGTGCCTGTTAAGGGAGTGGAGTGGGGGGACGCGTGGGTGTTATCCTGGTGAAGGACTGAGGTGTGGAGCCAAGGATTAGAGAAGGGAGGAGATTGGGGAGTGGTGCTGAATTTCAGGTCGACGGCGAACGAGGAAGAAGACAAAACCGGCTCCCCCCCTGGGGTTTTCTCATCATCCCTCCATATTTTCTCACCCCAATTTGAACCACTAAATCCTTCCCGCATCACCCATTTCCTTTGGAGCCAAATGACGGGGTAGACTGAGACCGTAGACAGTGCGGTAAAGGAATAATCTCTTTCAAAAGTAATTTTCTGAAGAATTTTAATATTGGTTTAATTGTTTGGTTACCAACCCTTCTCTGCTTACAATATATTATATCTTCGCATTATTCGCTCGAAAACTTACTTGTATTTTACTTGTATTTTGTGTAAAAAATTTGGCATTTCTCTTTTTGCTTTCCGAGTGTCCAATTATTCCTAATAATTGCTTTTCCCAATGATTTTCTTCATTAGATATTCGGAAATGTACAGTCATCATGCACGATTTTTCTCATTGTTAAGGTTTTGTTGGTTAAAGCAAGATTACCTGTTTCATGAATAATTTAGCCATCAACTTCGCATTTGTTGACTTTTTCCCCACCATATGTCAATGAATTTTCTATTGAAGAATTGATGATTATTTTTCTGATTATTTTGTTAAAGATAAAACGTTTAGTTATAAATCATATTTATTATTTAATTCCATTTAAAATGTTCCTGTTGATAACAAGTTTAAATACATGTTTTTACGTTTTAACGTATTATATTCGTTGTCGTTTAAAATAATTTTTCTCATTTCTTGAATATAGTTTAAACACTTATTTTTCAATTCATCGTTTGATTATGCATGCCATTGGTGGGTAAAGTTAAGAAAATTTATTTCGATAATAGGGAATATCTATAAAATCATAATGAATTAGTAATGATAAAAAAGCAGGTCTGCACGTAAGTTAAATTCATTTTGTTCTTAGTAATAATTTAATAGATAATAATATGTATAAACATTTGGATGTAGAAATCGGACCATTGTTGTATCATATTTTCTTCAAGGCTATTTCCAACTAATACTGGTTGAGTTTGATAAATTCACTGAGAATTCATTTGAGAAATAGCTACTTTCAGAAAACAAATCAGCATTACTTCTTACTCAGATCAGGTTCTTGAACCCTAATTTTGAAGAGGTAATTTATGATAATCGTTACCATTCGAGAGATAACACTGTAACATTGTGACTTTGTAATCTTTGTAATAATTGTTTTTCAGCTGCATTCATTAGATGTGAGTAAATTAATCAGACAAGGCAAAAGAGAAATGTTTTCGGTAAAGAGAAATAGTCTTCCGAAAACAATGTTTTAATATGGGTATGATACGACGATGAAATAAATACAGAAAAAAGCATGACGTAGAATAATTATTTTTGCAAATTTGCAGGCAAAGATTCAATAAATTGTTTGGGTGGGTTAACCAAAGATTCAAATGTTTTAAAAATGGATTTAGTAAAAATTTATCGGGGATAGAGTTAAAACGGGGATTCCATCCGAGAATCCTTTGAACGTCTGTCTAAAAATAAAAGCGACGCAGTGGCCGCATACGGTATGCAGTATGGATTCCATTTCTTTCCATTTCAGGAACCGTGATAACATTTTTAAAAAAATCAGGTTAATTAAGTCTCGTGCATTCGTGAAAGGTGAGCGGATTGGATGACTCGCGTTGAAGCGTATCTTTCAATTTTTATCCTATACCACATCGTATGAATCCGACGAAATGGATAAATGATGAAAAATATGATATGTTGAATTTTTTCTTTAAAAAATTATTACGGATTCTCTTCGGGTTCTAAATTATCTCCAATTTTCCACCAATGACAATTGGACCTAGGCCGAGAAAAAGTGCCGGCATCTTGTTTGAGTTTAATCGCATTTTTAAAATGATTTTTGTCAGCCCCATTCCAGTTTTTCAGCAACACCATGATAATTGGACCGTGAAGTGGGTTTAATGGGCATTAATCAGGGTGGCGATAGTCCTTGGAGAACAAAAGGGCGCCAAGGTGAGAATTGTGTTGGAAGTGGAGAAGTTAGTGGGTAAGGACAGGAAATAAACATAAGAAGAGACTCGGCAGGGAAGAGATACGGTGGATAAAGTAAAATTGCAAAGTTTGGCAGGGGAGGAATGTACAAAAGATTCGAAGGAAAGGATTAAATAAGGGCGGTGATCAGGGAAATAAGGGGTTTTCCAGACTTTTTAAAAGAGAGAGAGATATGGCATACCGGGGCGGAGAGTCGGAGGAAAAAAAAATGAATCGTCTAGAAGGGCAGTGGAATGTGTACTGTGGAAAGGGAAAGATTAAAGTCTGCCTCGATGAGTGAATGATTTGGGCACGAATTGGGGGAGAGTGGGCATGAGGGGAAAGGGTATAGGAGACCGGGGATGAAGGGACGTAGGGTAAGGAGGGCTTTGGTGGAAAAATTGAAAGGGCTTGGGATATTGTTTGAAGTGGGGTTAAAGGGTGGAATGGAGAGAAACAATCCGTTTGTTACCCACCCACACACTCACTTGGAAGCCCCAATCGTCTTTCACCCCGCTTTCTCTCTCCTTTCATTCCCCTCCGACTCGCTCCATTCATTCCTACTCTGTTTCTTCTACCCCTTCCATCTTCCCTTACCTTAGGCTGGCTCCTTATTGTCTCCTTTCTTCCATATTCCTCTCTTCCAGTCCAACACTTTTCCTCTTCCTCACTCTTTTGCTTCCTCTCTCTCCATTTCCTCTTTCTCTCTCTTAACTCCTGTCCCCTTCCTCGATCCTGGGCTTCCCGAGACCCTGGGATGCAATTTTTATGTCGGAGGAAAACTTTCAGATAATTCCGTTCACCCTCAACCTTTTCAACCTTCGCGTTTTCACCCCGCGCTAAACACCATCTTTACCTTTTACTACTTTTACCGCATTGTTAATATTATCACTTCTTCCCTCGCTCCACTCCTTGTCTTTAACCACCTTCTCGTTTCCATTCCGCGGAAGTCAAACCATTTTCCTAATTTGAATGACTCTTCGCTCGCCTTCCTCTCTGTCCTCTCTTCCCCCTTTTCCTTTGATTCTCGTCGATCGCAACCCTCTCACAGGGGTAAAGTTATCCCAGGCATGTCGTCCGACTCCCACTCCTCGCCTCTCATGTTTAGCTGATCGTTAAAGTTACGACGACGGATCGTGAGAGGGAAAAAATATATATAGCCTTTCCTCATACTCCCGCCTGCTCCATTAGTCTCCATCGTCCTCGCGGACCCGACGGAGTAAACCACTGGAAGGGAGGTCGAATGACTAAGTCGCCTTTAGCATGCAATTATTCTCGGCTTCGCGCTTCAGTCACTTCAGATTCCGGCGTTTTCATTCGGGCATTTGGGAAAAAAGAAGAAAGAAGGTGAAGCCGTGTGTTTTCGGAACAGGTCGTACCCTTTTCGAAAATTGTGAATGTACCAATCACTCGTCTCTGATACACTGAATATATAGCCTCGAATGAGTGGTAGGTTTTATTGGGTGTGGAAAGGGAAGTTTCAATCAGTTTGATTTTTGCAAGCTTGAAGACTATGAGTAGGAAGAAGAAATGAAAAGTTTTTGTTCCTTTGCAAAAATAATCGTGACGCATTCTGACGTAAGAAAGTAAGCAATGATTGGTTAACTGAATTAATATGTTGACAAATAAATGAATTTTTATTCACCTCGCTGAACGCACTTTTACGGATGTTGGCACAACGTATGCTACTAACTAATGGAACCAAACACACATTTTTCCTATTTTGCTCGGCACGGAAAAAAATAATAGAATGAACTGAACGACTCCTTTTTTATTATACCAATAAATGTGAAGGAAGTGAAATGCGTGTTGCCCATTCGAGGACCTAAGCATATGAGGTAAGGATATAAAAGCTGTTTATAGAGTTTCGAAAGCGGTGAAATTTGAATTCGCGTTGAAATCGTCATCTCCTTAAAAATTACCGAGCGAGCAATCTATATTTGTAACCGCTGATGAATGGTTTTCTGATCCGCTAGTGTATCTGGAATCTTACAGTTTTTTTATAGGCGCCCTTTTCTGCATCAATTTTCTTCAAACAATAGGCAAATTACGAATATACTCTCAAGCCTATTCGTCTATTATTTCTCTTTGGCCATGAACTTTTTTATTACTCTCACTGTGCCTTTTACTGATTGACTTAGATGGTCGGGTCCCTTTATGCCGTTCATATAACTCATAACTGGGGAAGTCCCATTCGTAAATGTCAAAACTTTATTTAGAGTTATAAATATTATTTATTGAGGATCATTAGGTCTTATGAGTCTCTAAGTTTCATCCCTCTATGGAGAATATATGCTCCATGATGTGTCACCATAGATTATAGATTACGTATCGGTATTTACCTCTTGAGAATACCTATTAATCTGCCATATTTAATGATAAATTACTTTATTTCCGTACCTGTATAAAACTGATTTTAAAAAAGTAAAAATCTGTACATAGTTGCATAACTAAACAAGTTTTACTCAAAGGAGTCAAATGTGTTTTACTCTCTGCCTTCGCGGAATAATATTTTTCTATCTATCGACTAAGACATGAATCAATGACGACCCTATCGTTAACTTTTCTATAGCTTAACCATTATTTTGGCTTGAATCCAAAGGATATTCCGCCTTTTTAAACGGCATGCACGGGGATGACGTGAATAAGTCACTGACTCTATTTTTCAGGTATGTCATCCGTAAAATCAGTAAAAAAGTATTTTTACATATCTCCTAAGTGAATGTGTTGTAACTATTTTGTTGAAGAATGTGGCAGGTGAATGTCACTGTGACGATTTTTTACATAAATATTAAAGTTTTACATAAATATTAAATTTTTACGTATTTATAAACTTATATTAACAGTGGGAGAATGATGATTTGTTTTTGTGTCGCACATTTCAATTTCTGAATATTCATATTTCCTTTTAATCACCTCGGATCAAATGGAGCTATTGTATATTTTAAATACCACTTCCCACGGAGCATGGGTGCGATTTTGGTCATAAGAGATGGGAGATTTTGATGATTTATTTCGTGAAATATTGGCCGTACCATTACAATGGCTTTCTAAATATTCATATGTATTTTCATAAAAAATGTTTTTCTCCTTTATGTTACATTGCACCTGAAGTTATATAGCCAAGCTGAAAAATCACATCTTTGTTGATATAAAGGTTTATGTTAATCGTTGAATTTGTAATTAAAAATGGATAACAGCCGAGTTTTAGAAAAAAGAATTTGCGGAATTTTCCACGGCACTTATTTATAGCTATACGAATTTTTAAAAATTTGGAGTTTATGTATTCAGTGTTCACGCAATGTATTCAGAGCACTCATTCGAATTTTAGATCTAGTGCCGATACGATGTTTCAGGACCATTAGAGGCAATATATTTTGCGTCTTGTCTGAAACAATAAACACCGGAAACCTTGAGGTGATGGCTTGGTAAGTGCTTTTAATGCTGCGTCAAGATTCTGTAAGTGATATTCCAAGGAAAATTACTTCAAGGAATTCATCCTCAGGCTCCACTTTATTATCCTTGAATTTTCTTAATTAACTGATTCTCCGAGGCATTCTTGAGGCAGGAGATTAAGCGTTGCCATGGAGATGCATGCATGCACACTCACCGTTGAGGATGTGGATAGCGACGGTGGCTGAGGATAGGCCTCCGACGGAACACGTGTAATTGCCCCCATCTCCCTTCCTGGCTGCTTCCAAGGTCAACGTTACCGCCACGTTACGACCGTCGGAACTCACGTTCACTCTGGCGGGTAAAAGTGTGGGAAGAGAAAGAGTCAGGGAGATAAATTCTTCAATTTTGGTTTAATATCATGGGTAAAGGGAAAGTTATAAGTATCAGAAAATAGAGAAGATCGTTATTTTTTGCGAACACAATGTGGTTCAGAGAAAATGTATATTTCATTTGATTACATGGGTCAAATATCAGTTAAAAATTTATTATTAATATTTGATGAAAAGTCAATTATTATTGCCTATGAAAACGATATTCTTTCAGTGACATATTGATATAGCCATAATATACAACCACTCATGCGCAGAATCTCAAGAATTATTTTGGCAGATGAAAAATATCTTAATTTTTTTAGATTAAAACGAAAGATTAATTTTATGCATTACAATACAACAGTTAACGTCATCTTAAAGCGGCGAAAATTAATTAGGGAGAAATACCAAATTATGATATTTTATTATTGATTTAACATTATTTTAAAGATGATATATCTTTTAACGCAGATCTTTGAAAAATATATATTGGTCGCTTATATGATCGTCTGAAAAATAAGAGCTATATTGTGATAAAAATTTCGTATATTTTATTGAATTGAGAGATATTAAATGCATCGGTATTGGTGGAAATATATACATAATTGCGTGTAAATAAGATAATAAAACTTTACTCGAAAGAAGACATTAAAAATCAAAGATAAGGATTAGCATATTTTTTATAGACTGACTTCACCAAGAAAAAATATAGTTTTCCTAACAGTGTTAAAATTCATTTGTTCTTAGTTAGCCGTCATCCTCAGGAAATGACCACACTTTTTCGCTGTTTTAACTTAATGTCTACACAGATTTCAACGTCATTCGTCACCATCAGGTACGAGATATTTATAACGTTGAAACCAAGGACGGAAATTATATGTGATAAAACAGTGTTAAAGTGTTTTAAATGATAAAAGTATGTTCCATTTCCACCAAATAGTACTTGATTCCAAGTTATTCGTTCTAACGGGAATGTTGAAAAATCCTTTGCCTCCTTTCCGGACTTGCCTTTATGTTTGTATTTGAAAAAAGTTTATATATTTAATAGAGGTCTTCTTTAATACGAGGTTCTTAACCTAATCATAATCTATAATAGGAATTACAAATATAAATGCCATTATCGCGTGATACGAGATGCACTAATTGGTAACCTGATTAGCAATTCTCGATGACGCGACGGAAACCACTACACACCGGATACCCTTAATGCCAAACGCAAGGCCTTGAATACGCACCCGACACCTCTTCCGCTTGAGTTGTGCGAGATGGCGGAGTCGCCGTGCCTCCAGAGAACTCTGCCGGCCACACCCTTGTGGGTTGTGGACGATGGGGCGAGGGGAGTGGTGTGCGCGCCGCCCCCCTTATGGTCCCCCCCGTCCGACGCCTCGAACGCTCCGTCGCTCTCCTCCAGCTGCGACGCCAAGCATGTCAGCTCCACCTCACTTCCTGACTTGTAATACCTCTCGAGGACCTCGTGGTGGTTTTCGTCGACGATTTTCAACACGGGTGCTGCCGGAGAGAAACAGAAAGAATATCAGTCAAAGACAAGAGAACTGTAAGATATTGGGTAGAAGAGCTTTGATAACCGGCCGCAACATAGAATTTTATAAGTTTAACTTTTGAATAAACTGTATTTTGTAACTTATATAAGTTATTTACATGGCTGAGGGCGTGTTGTACAATGTAAATTTCTTGTATTGTTAGATATTGAAAAAAGTCTAATTTTTCAATCGTGAAGATGTGGTGGCGTCTTGATATTGAGATCCTCATTCCTGCCTTAATTATCATAAATACTCATTGTTATCGTCTAAACTATTACATTAAATCTGAAAATGAATGATGCAGTAGTTCATTCTAAATTTATTGGAGTTTTAAAATTTTTCTTAATGGAAGATGTAATCGAATTACTCTGGAATAAAGGGTAAGAAATATCACTTTTACGTACTTTTTTGCAATAATGTTGCTTATTCCTTTCACCCGTTTTGATAAACCTTTTTAGTGTAAATTTGATTTTCAAACGCATCACCATAGTGAATGAAAGAATAAACCACAAAGAGAAAATTTAAAACCTGAAGAGAGAAAAGTCATAACTTTCGTAGTGGAAAAATAATACTATGCATGTCAAAGTTACAGGGAGGAATGTGCGAACTAGAGAGGAGAATTGTGTTTTTAAGAATAATTTACAAGGCAATAATAGAATAAAAATGAATGTTTTAACTAGGAGTAGCATGCGAAAAGGTTATGATGAAACTGTAAAACTATCCAGGAGGTATAGAAAAAAGCTAGAAAGATCCCATGATAAGAAAAGTAGTTATAAATATCTCAAAAAGATAAGGATAGCCAAGATATGTTAGAAAGAGAGACAAAACACACCCATAAAGGAGACAGTCAAAACATTTGAAATAGTTAATGTCCCTTTAGATTTATTGACAGGAAGGAAACTTTTAATTGCTACCTTAGTTGAAGTGAGAAAACAGTATGATGTCAGGATGAGAGGAAATCAGTATGAAAGGATGAGTAATGTAATCGATAGCCAACAGCTCATACATATATTGAAATATGCACTCCATTTTCTTTATTTTCTTTATTTTCTTTATTTACGTAATTTTGAAAATAAAAATTTGCGTGAATACTAAATTGTGTTATATTTATTCAACAGCTCCAATTTCATTATAAATGTTGAAACAGATTGAAAATGTTTAAAGACCTTAACTAACAACCATAAAGCCAAAGAGGAATGCATATACAAATTTCAGCTTTGCTTTGCGTAAAGAGAAATCTTAATTATCACTTTTATTAATCAATTTCTGAATGATTAAAAATCTCTCGATTACTTGCTTTGATAAACAATGTTAACGATTCACCTCTATTAATATATTAATTTCATAAACTGATATATATTTTCGGGATGATTTCATGTAAATAGCACCATGATTAGTTATAAAAACGTTGACTAAAGGGACGGATATATATTATTACTAAATTATCAATAACTATTGTAAAAAATATGTAATATCCACTTTTCGATGAAGTTACAAAACTCTTACACCGATGTTACATATAAAAAACAATTTCAGTGAAAGTATAAACCTGACATATTACTCCGAACGCCTGAGGGGAAACATTTTATGAACACTACCAATTTTTATATAAAACACAAATAGCTTAGGTAAAGGTTGAGCCCATTCATTTATGCGTGAAAGGGACACGATATAGGACGAGTATGTATTCGCAACCATAACATAAAACTTAGTGAGTTAGTTTTGTTACGCATAAAGTAAAAATGTTACTAAATGTAACATTAATTTTTATACATTGTAGTTTTATTTCTCATGAACAAGAATTTGCCTTGGGAGGAGTATTTATCATTTGACCTACTTATGTAAATTAATATATTTTGAACTATACATTTAAACCAATTACTATGTGACATTAACTAATAACAGGTAAATAACCTAGCCAAATAACTAAATATATAATTCTGCGTCCACAAAAAAATGACAAATTATTGTTATATTTCCCTGATATTTATTCTGCTTGTTAAAACTACAATGTGAGCTACTGCCATAGTAAAAATAGGTATAATACTGTCCATATAAGACTATGATTTGTAAGTAAATAACCGTATTATGAAATGAAATTATGATAACGAGCAGAGAAAAGACAACCACAGGAAATATGAAAATGGATCCAAAATGTAACCTTTGTATGATTTTATGTGATTACATTTGTCTAATTAAGGTTTAGTGATGGAAATGTTTTTAGCAATATTTTGCTCTATATTAGAATGCTATACCGTTATTATATCGATCGAATCAAGTCAAGCCGAACGGTTTAGCAAGGAGTTAGCACGCTCGTCGGCTAACCCAAAGGTCGTGAGTTCGAGTTTCGCATAGGGTATGGGTGCTGAGTTTGTGTAATAGGGTTTTCTCTGTGATTTGAAGAGATGCAAAGTGACCGAAGCACCCGACAAACAAAAACACTTTTACTATTGGATCAAGTCGAATAAGTCTACTCAGACAGAAAGAGACTAAGAAAAACTCAGATGAGCACTAGTATATGATGAACGAACACAGAACAATGAAGCATGGACACAAATAAATAAAAGACGGAACACTCACTTCTTGAATTTTCGAGGGTTAGCTCTTCGTCAGTGAAGGAGGAAGAATCACTTTTTCCTCCTTCACTGACGAAAAGCTAACCCTCGAAAAAGTGAGTGTTCCGTCTTTTATTTATTTGTATCTATGTTTCATTGTTCTATGTTTCATTGTTCTGTGTTCGTTCATCATATATATGCATTCGAAGCTAGTCTACTTACAGCGGATGAAAGCTGCACGTGTGGTCTTGTGTGAAAGTTTTGTTGATAATTTAGAAGGAGAAGAGCTCCCATTTGGACCTTGCATATTGCGACGGCATTCGTAGTTATTTTCATGAATGTTTCTAGGGAGAAGTCTAACATTGTCCAGCATGTTGTGGATGATGTTCTAATATTTTATTTTGCATGTGGGTTGCTTCATCCTGTGTGCAATGTGTTTCTTAATATTTGCATTTGGGAGTGAATGTGAATGTTTGGTGGTGGCTCAACCCCTTTCCACATGCCCTAGCAGCATTTTGAAGGGTAATGCTTAGAAGTAGAAGAAGTATAGCCGAAAGCTCCTCTTAAAACAATTGACTCTTTTTCTGTTTCTGTTTTTCATGCAATATATGTGCCGACGAAAACCATATACATTGCTCCACCGAGCTCTCCCCAAATTAGTATATGTATTTCCATCCTATAGTTGGAATAACATAACTTTGTTATTGTTTGCTTTTGCTGTGTTTTATCCTCTATTCTAGTTTTCGTTATTACATATAAATTATCCCCTAAATAGTATTTGATTAATTATCTGATCTATATAATGATTGAATTCAAAGACCACTATTGATTAAAAGTTGGCAATCGTGTCTTGATTTTTATAAATTAACATTAAGTTTGTTATATTCTAAAATTTAAGGATAACATATAGCTTTTATTAACGGTAAACCTTCCTTTTCACAAATAATTCAGGATCTAATTTAGAAAATTTTGTAAAATCTTCTACTGATTTATTTAATCTGACTTAACAATAAAAGTTTATTCAGTATTCTCTTACGGTTCCCCTTCCATGGACCTTTTACCATTATATTAAAACATTTTACCAGTATATTAAAACAATAGCCTTAAAACAAAATTTTATTTCAACATTCGGTGTATGATTCAAAGGAAAGAACATAAAATTGAGCATGAAACTCCTAAGATTACGAGCCAGAAATGCAGGAAACCATAAAATATATTGCCCAAATATAAAGAAACAAATTATTATATCACAGGAAGGGGGGGTGTATTTATCAACGAGAAATAAATAGAGGAAGCTACATCTCTGTCATAACACTTTATATTGTTACCCTTTTCAATGATGATGTATTACCCGGTGTTTTCCCGGCGAATAATCTGTGTGAAAAGCTCTCTGGTTTCACACCGGGTCAGGTCCTCCGTGTTCTGCTCCAACGTTTCGATGTGCGACTCGCTCACCGTCTTGG
>WURS02456223.1:0-13871 GCA_011762765.2 Rhinocypha anisoptera | reverse complement strand
AGGGAGAGCAGGGGGATAAGGCGGAAAGGGGGAGGGGAGGGGGGGGGGGAGGGGGAGGGGGGGGGGGGGGGGGGGGGGGAGGGGGGGGGCGGCCGGGACATTGAGCAAAGGGGAGGAGGTCGAGGGCATAAGGTCATTCAATGGGTGGTTACCGAGAACACTGTGAAATGACAACATTACAAAGTTCTCCAAGAAATTAAGTTTGGCACCTTTGTCACAACTATGTATGATCCATTTCTGTGGAATTAAACCTAATGTGTTGTATTTCGATCATATTGGACAAACCCAACACCCATGCCAAGGGTGGGACTCGAACCCGCGACCTCTGGGTTAGTCGGCGAGCGAGCTACCCCCAGGCTTACGTTATCAACTCCATTCATTTTATTTGTTTATTTTTATTACACACAGCACTAAGCCAATTATGGTGTCACAATATAACATCACGTATAACAAGGAGAACGAATCACACAAACATCAATGCCCTAGGTAGATGATGAATAATCCACCTAGCCGGGATTCGAACCCGTAACCTCTGGAATGGTAGGCGAGGACGCTTCCCCGATGCCACCGTGGCCGTGGGCTACATATATCTTTCGACTGGGATTGAAAGACTATTGACTTATAAAATTAGTCTTCATTACACACAATAGTTCTCGTTATTTTTACAAAATGCATTTTTTAAAATTTACTTACCCTGAGACCGACGGACCTTGACTCTGAGACGTCAGCCAACCACTACCCCAATTCGCCGAAGATTTCCTTGAAATCCTAGATGCAAGTAGAACGGGTTTATTAATAATGGAGTTTGGGGGTAATATTTAATATATGATTACCACCAGTGTATTAAAAACAAAAAATAGTTAGTCAATTTTATCCATGACAATTTTAAATTATTAGCTTTCATTCAAAGACTTACGGCGTGACTGCAGAATGCATTTTTACTTACAGAAGTCGCCACTTATGGACGGTACCAAATTGCTAGGCATCAGAATATTTATATGTTTACTTCCGAAAAAAGTAGTGATTATATGTAGCTTGTGATGCTCCCTTTAAATTTATAAAGACCTGAGTAATAATTTTCTCAACGTTTTAATCCCAAAAGTTATTATTTTACTGTCAACGATTCAACACGCACGAATTAATCGTCTAAACGATAATAATTTATGAATAATAAAATAAATGAAGGACTGATTTAACATTTCCCTATACTTAAGCCAAAAAATTGAAAAATTAAAAGACTGTTGCTGTTTACTTCCTTTCTTTCCGAAGTTAATACAACCAAAAAACTTGAAGATTTAATTCGTATAATTATTCGTATCGTATCGCATAGATATTTGCATTTCAACGATATTGGCGTGCCGTTTTGCGGTCAAAACAGAGATTTGTCTCCTCTAGCCTCTCGTCCATTTTCCAAAGACGCCATTGGCGGAAATGCGATGACGTAACTTTAATCCCTGATCGAGGGGAAACTTTTCAAAATTTCCATTTTCCCTTTACGCTTAAAACGACTAATTTCACGTTTAAAAAAAATTCATCAAGTTTAATTTATTGCGTGCAGCTGCCAAATTTGCGAATAATAATCGAGATTTCATGGCACTGTGAGCGGCGCCATTTTTTCCAGAATAAATATTGCAATGGCGCTACAGGGAATATTTATTCTGTTAAGGTGGAAATTGGCAATTAATTTTTTATCGCCTGGAGTTCATTTTTGTTCACTCGATATAGCCAGCGGCCATCGTTTCGAAAGTAATGCCGTTCGCAACAATTTTGCATGTTAAATATTCCATTATGACTTTCTTCTCACTAACGCAACTCGATGTATGGCTTTATAACCATCACAAAGTTGGAGGCAGAGGCGAAAATTGTGAACAATCGTGAAAGGATTACTTGTGCTGTTTGGAAAATCTTATCAATAGTTAGAAACACTAATAATATCGACCTTAAGGCATTTTGAAATTTCCTGCAACAGGACACGAAACTCATCATAATAGTAAAGTTCACTGTGGAGGCAGTCACTTGGTGGAATTTCATAAAAACGTGGTAGTTATAAAAAAAACCATCACTCTAAATAATAGTATTACCAGAGAAAGGAATATGAAGCGCATTGTACAGAGTCTCACACAATGAAATACTTTATTATGTCAATTTGCGGAATGCTGTGATGAAATATCAGTTATCTTATTTGTTTCCACTTTCAAGTTTATTCTGGGTGCTTAGTAATCAACACTAAGGTTGGTTATTTAGGTGAGGTTCGAGCTCAACTAGTAGGTATTAATCCCAAAGGTGAGATAAAATTCATAATCAGAGTAGTGGGGTCAGTTCCTTTCCCTCCACCGCCTGAGATTTCCTAGAAAGATCTGGCACCCAAAAAATAATTCAGCTTATGTCCAATTTACGAGTAAATGTGGTAAAACGGGTCCAGAGGATTTTTACCTGGGCCTTCCATTCAGTAACCTAGAATTTTAACCACTGGACTACCACTAACCCTTATTCTAGCATAAGAATTGAAAATAAAACTAATTTCACTTTTGATAATGCAATATGTACGTTCTTTTTCACTGATTACTGAGAGAAACAAAAATCATTAAATGGGTTATTGGAAAAAAAATCAGAATAATACAAAACGCTATAGCAAAAATGTTTATTGAATTATTATTATTAAAAAGCTTGATAATACCTATGCGCAGTTTATTTCTATACTATTGAAACTAATATATATTTGTTAAACATAAGAAAGACGGAACACTCTACTGACAGAACAAGTTGATTGTTCATGGTGATCGGCTTCACTATTACATTTGCAATTGTGTTCTCCTCATACGAAAGACGACTCAATTTGATATCAAGAACTTTAATTTCATGTCATGAAATTCATGAGTTACTCTAAAGAACATTCATGCAACACAGAAACGAAAGCAGTTCTTCATATAGTGCTTAGGTCTACATACCTTCCAATTAGGTAAGGGGTTATCAATTTCACATATTGATCAAAGAACTCAAAGCAGTAATTTTTCTTACCAACAACTGTGTTGGTATCCAATTGAGTAATAGGAATAATTCAGCATTATCATCGTGAAATAAAATTATTTCACAATACCCAAAAGAGATTCTTTTCTAAATAATGATCATAGTCTAGTCAACTTTCCGATGAAACATGGAATACGATAAAATGAAATCTTCGTCATGTGTTTTAAAGGCATCAGTGACCATTATCATAGTTCTAAATCGTCATCTCATGATGATAACATTTTAATTTAAATCTGTTAATTCCTTTAATGTAATAAATAAATTCCATCAAATATCAATATAGCCATTCCAAAAAAGTCCCTGCCGGATTACAGCTAGCTGGGATCCGAATTAGAGAAACGGTAAAAAGTTAAAAAAAACTTTTTAAATCCCTTGCTTCAAGTCTATCCACGGAAGTTTATTCAATCGATCTCAGGCCCTGTTTTGGTTAAAATTATTTTTCAGAAATGTTTACTCATTTGTTTGTTTAAAAATTATTGCTCGAAGAAAAAATACCCCGCTAAAAGTGGAGTCTCTCGTTCAGATATTGTCTACAGATTTTTCCATTATCGTCTTGTCCTTTAGACCGCTCTTTGTAGTCCCTCCATTGGAGTGGTGATTAATTATTGTCTCGCCGGCGAGACACGCTTCCGACATGGTTGGTTTGCTATCAAATGCATTCAAAATTCTTTGGTGCAGATAATAGAACGCGGGAAATGTGATATCAACATTGTGTATTCCCCGATTGTCTTTGGACAAACTAATGCTAATTGCGATTCCGTGGTATCCTGCTATCAGTCATCAGTTTTTTAACTTGGAAAACAAAATAAAAAACAAAAACATGCAGTAAGTTGAAATACACTATTACAGAGTTCCAGACAAAAGTGATAAATTTGAATTTGTAAATCATGTTCTGATATTAATACCTAATTAAAAATAGCACAGAAACTGCAGTAGAATGATGCAATAGGCTGGGAGGGGAGAGGGGACAGGGTGGAGGCGGCACAGATGAGGAGACAAGAGTGTATGAGCCTACTCACCACTTGTTTCAATATTTCGAGGGCAGCTTGCGACAGTTATACGACGGGGTTGTATTTTTCATAGAAAATAAACTTTTTTACACCACCATTAGAAGTATAAATTATAAGTGCATATTTTTGATAACACACTCCAAATCAGATAATGACTTTTTGAAAAGTTATCGGCTGACCTCTCTCTTCATCGAATAATTAATTGAAGTTAATCAAGCAGCTAAGGTAGGTTTTTGATGAGCCTCAGGTTAGATTTGTCTCCGCTATATCTTGACTTAATCCATCTTCAAATCTGCATAGTTACCACCAAGTATAATTCTATTCAAAATTCCTATTCTCTTCATATCCCCACCTCGCCTACCCAGCATTCTACGACTCCATTACTACCAACAACAACCCGTTTCGGTTCCGTATAATGCTAAGCTCCATGTGAGGGTTTTCACTAAATTTTCACTCGAGTCTCTGCTTAACTTCCCTCTCATCAACTCCTCTCTTTTTCGCAAAGGGCTCTTTTGCTAATGCCATCCTTCGTCTAATATCTTGACCACTATGCCGATTTTCCTCGATGGTGCTCCGCGAATAAGTTAACTTTTCCACCTGTTCAAATGTATACCATTCAGGCATGATATATAGCGTAGCCTTCTTACTCCTCGAGATACTCAGTACCTTCGCTTCCTTACCGTTAATTTTTATCCCAAACCTCGAAACTAAAAAATCATCATATAATCGATACTTCGAATATAACAATATATAATAATAATATTATAAGTGATAATAAAAATTATAGCTAATGTGAAAAATTCTATGAAAGTAGTTCGCGTAGCTTCAGGAATCCTACTTTTCAATAGCATGCATTATCTTTTCTTTCAAAATGGCAGGCGTCGTACAGGGAAACATGTAATATAAGAAAATATTTTTTTTTTGAGAATTTTAACATTTTTAGATCTTCGGCTTCCACGTGCTTCATAATCAATTGACCATTGACGATTAATCATTTAACAATCAATTGCTTTGGGGTCAAAAGTTCCGAAACAAAAGTTCCAATCCGAAATTTTTAGGAGATATGTAAGTTCCAAAATATTATAAATATTTTCAAAACACATAATGTACAAAAATTATAGTATTCCACAATAAGTAACTTTCCAAAATATAAAAGCCATTCTAATAATACAGAATTATAAATGTAAATAACAACCAAAAAGTTTTAAGTACTGAACAATATCATCGTTCTCCAGATATTCAACACATTTGGAAACAATATTGTGCAATCTATTCTCCAAATTGCATCCTTCTGGTGTTTTTTTATAATTTTTCGTCCAAGACCTAACTGCCGCAACATTCAAAATTCAATTCAGTGACGTTCAACTCACAGCAACGTCATGTCCAGTACGGACAGCGCTCACTCGAGCCGAACGTTAGCCTTGCAGTATAGATCTTCAGCACACGACACCAATTTTTTCCAGCAGAATGTTTATAATATAAAAACCTGTCCAAATGCAAGTAAGTAGCACGTTCGGATTTGATCATATCGGGAATTTTTAAAGCCATTACAACACAATTTTGAAAGTGTAACTTTAAATGTAGACGGAAGAAGCCAAGATAACGTAGGTTACCGGACTGCTGTTTTTGTTGTTGCTGTTTGGCGATCAGGTTTATTGGCATGTTGCCAAGTATATATAGTTATAAGTATACACACAGAGTTATAATTAGGTAGAGCGACCGTTGAAAACTGCGCATTGTGCAATCATTGATTACCTGACTTATGGCAAGATGACGTTTCTGTCATAGTTACACCTTGTGTTTATTTACGTATATATACGATTATTTAGAGTTCCGTAGGAGAAAACTGCGAAGTGAGTAATCTTTTCAGAGAATAACTTAATCCTAATCCAATAACAGGACCATCACATGCAAATTAAATTGAAATTTAATTTTTTGTGATTTTTCATGTTTTTATTTGATCTTATAATACTGTCGTCGTGAACATGAGTAAGATTTTGTTGTCACAATGTTTTCTAAAGTTCTGTGGTACTTTTATAGAATGAAAAATTTGTGATTTTCCACTCTGTATGTGAAATCCTGTGCTCCTTAAATTTTGAATTTGCTATTACAGTGTACAAAAATAAGTGTATAATATTTCGGCGTGTAGTATTAAATTTATGTTTTAACCAATTGCGTACCACCGCGGAAAAGTCACGTGATTTCAATCATGGAACAGCTTTCTCTCTACTGCGCAGCCAGGTGGCTCACTCTACCTAATTATAATTCTATGAGTATATAGTTATACTTTTTGGAACTTTCGGATTGGAACAAAAAACGTTTTGGAACTTTCGGATTTGGAACAAACATTTTGGAACTTTCGTCTCCCTACCAATCAATTACCATTAACAATTATTAGCATCTGTAGTACACCTGAATTCTTCATGAACTAAAGAAATTCAAATGCATACGCCCTATAACAAATTTCTTTTCAACTTAACCGACTCCCCATCATTTTTCAGAAAACCACAGTTTTTTTATACTGCTGCACAGTTAAACCAATATCCTACTGTGTTTAATAGTTTCCGAAAGCAAATTAATTCCTTCCATCCACCTTTCCTGTTCCCTCTCCATTAAAAATTCCCGGTACTTCGTTTATTTCTTCCCTGTGATACCTATGATTATGGTTGGTGTTACTTAACACCGTATTTTATTCTCGGTTTGCTTTAAAGTTAAATCATTGTAATTAATGCCAACTTCCAGTTTATGTCCCAATTTTTTAAACAATCATACGCATAGTGGATGCGTGAAACTGAATGTATAAAAACAAAAAGCTAGAGAATATCATAAATTCGCTATCCATTACGCGAAGAACGAAAAATTAAGGTTAATGTTTTCGAGTTTTCCTATATTTACTTCCCCTCCCCGCCAACAGTTGTGCGCCATTCCCAACGGTCACAGGTCAAATTGGTTTGTCGTTAGCGGGTGTGCAAATGAAAATTCTCAGAATAAATGACTGAGTGTGACGTGAAAATTTAACTCTCAAGCCTTCTTTATTGCGGACTCATCGAGTTTTTTCCCTAAATACAATGCAAGTGCAGACAATTCGACATGGAGATAAACATTGTGGCTCAATTCCAATCGCTGAAACTATGACGTATTTGTCAAATATCACTCATTATAGATTAATTAAAGATTGTATTGTTAAAGATAATCTCCCCTGCCACATTTTAACTAAGTCGATGAAACTTTTATTACCACCAAGTGCGTAAAAAGTAAAATAATAGTGAGGCGTGTTGATTTCTTAGAGTTTCTTTCTTTCTCTTAAATGCATTCTTTTTTCTTAAAAAGTTCAATCTCAATAGTCAAAAACTGAGAGTAATACAAAAGTAGTATCGGGAAGACAAAAATTCATAACCTCTGTAATTCATTGAACTGTAAAAATTTTTTAATATCAAATATCGATTAAATAAGGACACTAGGGATTGAACGCTAACAGTGAATTAAAAAGCGAGCAAAGAATGTGGATAAAATATGTAAAGTATCAGTCATTTTCTTGTTCTTTATCATCATCATCTGATTTATAATGGACTAGTGATCTAGATTTATTTTTACTGTGCTCTCAAATTAATAATAAACTACTAGAAATAATAAACTAATAGAAACTGACTACAAACTGATGTTTCCAGTCAGAAAACGATCAATTTTCAATTTGCACTTACGGAACGAAGGTCAGTTGAATAATTCGTTTTAAGGAATGAATCATTGCAAATTAAATGAATAATAGAAGATCAAAATGAATATTTATTACAGAAAAGACCAAGTGCAGGAGCAAAACACCTATTTTCAGTTATCCGATACACTAAAAGGTACTCTTAAAGAGATATTATTATCAGATTTTAGAATAATATTTTCATATTAATTTTATTCAAATGGAAATCCAAAGATAACTGCAGATTATCTAGAATCTCCTGATCACCATTTACGCTGTAATTAAACCTCATACCGTACAGCATGAGTGTGGCGTTTTTAAATCGGTTTTTTATAGCTCAAGGTGTAAATGAAACTGATTACGACATAGGCCTCATTGCATGATTGTGTTGAAAGATATAATGCACCTAGATTTTAATAACAAACAACAAGGGAGGATAGATATGCCAATATGATGAGGATTCTTGGCTATTAGCACTTCTATAATTCGTAGGTAGGTAGGTAGAATTGGGTTTAATTTGTGCGTCGACAGCTCAGGTATTTTGCAACAGTCAGATCCTACTACTACTAGATTAATTACAATTATAATAAGCGGGATATAGCATTCGCGGGTCTCACGAATTAGTGGGAAACCAAAATAAAAATGTTTTTAAATTCCCGGGGGTATGGTTAAACATGAAATAAAATAAATAAACAGTAATACACTTTTTAGTTTATATTAAATTATATAATGTGGCACTTTTAAGTAGGAATAAAAATACTCGGTTCAGTCAATCAGAATCATTTCCTAGATCGTGGGGAATTTAGAAGAATTAACTTTGCTATTTCCACATAAAGATTTATTTAGTCCGACCATGGTTTTGTTACATAGTAACATTATCAAAACGAAAGTAATGAGATTTTTGCGAAGTAGGAAAGTTAGGCTGAATATCAAGCTAGAATGGAATAATTTACAACAGGCAGAAAAGTTCAATTATTTGGGAAGCTTTATAGAGGTAAATGGTCGTAGTGTCATAGATATCACACGAAGGATTGCATTAGCATAAAAAGCCTTTTCTAAAAGGAAAGGGTTAATAAGAGGGACCCTAAATAAAGATTTGAAGAAAAGATTAATAATGAAAACCCTAATATGGAGGGTAGCACTATATGGATCCGAAACCTGGTCCACGAGGAAGGAGGATGAGCATATATTGGAGGTTTTTGAGATGTGGATTTGGCGACGGATGGAGAAGGTGAAGTGGACAGAGAGGAAAACGAATGAAGAAGTTTTGAGAATGGTAGGGAAGGCGAGGCGTTTGCGTCGAGAGATCCAAAAAAGACAGGAAAGGTGGTTGGAAGGGGTACTCAAGAGGCAATGGGTTGTTGGAGTTTGTAATAGAGAGTAGAATTTTGGGTAAGCGGGCTAGGGGTAGGAAGAGAATAGGGATATTGTACAGAATGATAGTGGGTAGGAAGTACGCATATTTGAAGAGGGATTATAGTTAGACGTTATGTGGCCAAACTAATATCAGACTCATCAAAAACCTACCTTAACCCGTAGATTACCCTTCATCAACATTATCAAGGTTTACCTTGATAATGTTACTATATAAAGAATCCCAGGCCGGACCAAATAAATATTTATATGTGGAAATAGCAAAGTTAATTCTTCTAGATTCCCTGCGATGAGTGACTTCCACAAAGTTAAGTCCGCAAGTGTATCCTCATTTCCTGGAACTTGTTCTAGATTTCCCCGAATCTGATGCTTATGGCCTGGTATTTATTAGTCTGTCAGGAGGTGTCTTACAGTCGGAGAAACCTTGCAGTTGCCGCAGCTAGGTGGTATCTTCTCTTCAGTGAAGAGGAATGAGTTGGTCAAGGCACAGTGGCCTATTTATTCTAAGGCGTGCAACGACCACTTCTTCCTCTCTACCGTCCCTGACGGATGAGGGCCACGCTAGTGTCTCAGGCTTCAAATCACGCAACTTTTTATTAGTTGTGACCTCCCATTCTGTCTTCCATTCTTCCAAGGCCACGTATCTCAACTAAGCTTTGAGATCATCCACGTGCACAACTTATTTCAATCGGACTCTTCTTCTTCTTTGCTCATGGCCTCCTCCTTTGCCGCTATGTCAAGCTTTTTGTCATTACCGATTACCCCCAAATGTCCGGGAAGCCTTCAAGAAGGATATTTCGACACCCTTCCTATGAAGGACGAGGTGGACCTGTTTGTATATCCTGGACTGTTGGGTGAGATGGAAAATGGCTGGTAATGGACTACGGAGCACTCTTATGAGTCTGTACAGACGATAAAACTCCCGCGTGCACTCTTTAATCTGTCGGAGTGCAATTTCAATCGCAATGAGTTCCACTGTGTGAATACTACACAGCGGCCTGATCTATTTTTAGGTATTGTTCCACGGTAGGCCGAGTCAACAGCAGACTCACATGCTGTTAAAAACTTCCATCCATCTGTATATACCAGGGTAGCTTTTAGACAGATTTCAAGAGAATCATTTCAACGTTGAGATCAGAAATATATTACAGGCACCGACATACTACGGTAGATTAGATCACGTTCATAAAATCAGAGAGTTAGGATGTCGAACAGATAGATATAAAATGTCATTTTTTCCTCGCACAATTAGACATCACAATGAATATAATCACATGTCCGGAGTTAGCAATCAGGCTAGTTAGTGTAAATATATATGTATATTTTGTTTCTTGTATTTAAAATTTAGTTCCTCGTCTTTACCTTGCACTTAGTAAGGACATTTTTTAGTTGTTATGCATGCTTGTTGTGAGCGGTCTGACATTGTTCAGCACGTTTTGTAGTTCTCGTATTAGTTTTAGATAGTTTTTTTCTTTTTGTGCGTTATGCATGACTTGTATCATGTACAATGAGAGTGCATTTGAATGTATTGTGATGGATCACCCCCTGCCACACGCCCTTGTGGCGGTTTGCAGGGTATTATGTAGATGTAGGTCACTTCCTCGACTGATTCTTCGTTCTCTCTCGTCGTGGTAAAATTCAGGAGGAAGTGAAGACAGGTGGAAATCCTGTTTTTTTTCACGAATCATTTCTCTTTAAGGAGCGCCCTAGGCTAAAGCAACATAGAAAACGTCAATTTAAAAATAGTGTCAAAGTGGCAGAATTCGGTCGATTTAAAAAAAAAATGAATCATCGCAGGGAAGTAAGTACTATTGTGGAGTGAAGTACTACTGGACATGCACATTCAGATTTTTATTAGGACATGGAAAGAATGCTTTGCAAATTACACAGGAATGATATTGATTGAGCCAACGTGTATCGCAACACAGTGGCATCATCAGTCCCGAAATTGATTCCTGTGGAGTTTGCAAAGCTTTCTTTCCACTTCCGGAAATGGAATACCACAATGTACAGGCCGCCACCAACTCTTTCATCAGATTGTTTCGCCTGCGTGCCGATATCTTGCGTAATCGTGGGATGTCACTCTTAAGAATTCCGCGGTGGCGAACCACACCCCTCAATAGATCAGGAATGCGTCAATATGAATCCCAAATTCAAGAATAAAAAAGGCGTAAATGGGCAAACCAAGTAATGAAAAGTTATTCAAAATCAGTTTATGTAGTTGTGAAGCAAAAAGGGACGAGAGTGAGGAGGATTGGAATATGGAACGGATTTGCACGTGGTTGATTCATATTTCCAGATATGGCCAGAGTAATACATGTTCTGTGGGGAAGGGGTAGTGACCCCACGGTAGCAGACAAATCTACCTTATGCCTATACTTCTACCTACCAACCAGTTGGAAGAGAGTGCGGAATATCTACATCGGCAAATATGTGAGAGAAGTCTGGAGTGACGTGGTAAAGGATTGGAATTCTGAAGACTCTATGAATTAGTGAAGCGAACAATTATTAATGCAGCTAAGGAGGCTTTATTAGGGAAAAGGAAGTGAGGGTAGAAGAAAAAGTATGGCGATACATAATAATCTCTAAGCTATCTACTTTATATTATTTTTCTAAACCTAAGTGTGAGGGTTTACTCTCTTTGCCATCAAGTTCCTCCACGTCTTTCATTCCATCTTTCACATATTTCTTCCTGTTCTCTTAAGGGTCTTCCCTCACGGTAGATTTCGTATTTCCTGTTTCATTTCTCGACAAGCAATTGATCTGCAATGCCCATATTCCCCTTTATTTTTTCTATGCACTCTCAATGCTTTTATCACCATGTCTACTTTGCCTTGTCAGCCTCTCGTCATAGTTTAAAGTTTGCATCGGGCTATTTCCTTCGGCAATCCTCCGAACTTGCGTCTTTTCTCTTCCTCCGCCTTGTCCTCTTCCGTTGTCAATAGCTCGGATTTAATTCTCTTCGGATTTACTCTTTTCTGATAATTTTTCAGCAGTCCTTTTTATTCCGTCCTTGAAAAATGTGCCCGCATTTGCCCCCCCGTCCTAATTTGGTTAACCTTGTTTAGGTTATCTGCTGATTCCAGATATTTTTTCCTCTTTGATCCGTGAATACCTTCAAAATTCATTTTATGTAATCTCCTGACCTTTATAAATACTCTTGAATTTTACATCAAACTTCATTCATCATGACTAAATTGTGGTCGAAGTCAGTGGCCACTGCCGGACAGCTCTTGTGATGAAGGGTTACTGGAAGGGAAAGAATCTACTAGTTAAGGTAGGTTTTTGAGCATTAGCTTAGATTGGATAAGTCTTACTCTTCAAACTTCTTCAAATCTGCATACTTCCCACCACCTATCAGTATCCAAAATCCCTATTCTCGTCCTACCCCTACCCCGCTTATCCACACTCTACCCTCTATTACAACCTTCAACAACCCATTGCCTCTAGAGTACCCCTTCCATCCACCTTTCCTGTCTTTTTTGGATCTCTCGCAGCAAACGCCTCTCCTCCCCTTAAACCATTCTCAAAACTTCTTCTTTCGTTTTACTCTCTGTCCACTTCACCTTCTCCATCCGTCGCCAAACCCACATCTCAAAAGCCTCCAATCTATGCTTATCCTCCTTCCTAATGTACCAGGTTTCGGATCCATATAGTGCTACGCTCCATATTAGAGTTTTTACCAATCTTTTCTTCAAATCTTTATTAAAGGTCCCTCTCATTAACTCTTTCCTTTTCCCGAAGGCCTCTTTTGCTAATGCAATTCTTCGTCTAATATCCATGGCACTACGTCCATTTTCCTCTATGATGCATCCCAAATAAATTAATTTTTCTATTGGTTCTAATTTATTTCCTTCTAGCTTGATATTCAGCCTAGCCTTCCTACTTCTCGAAAATCTCATTACTTTCGTTTTCCTAATGTTAATTTTCATCCCAGCACTTCTTGAAATTGAAAAAAATAACTCTTCCTAAATCAATACCTAACTATGTTGTAGTCTATTTCGTATCTCCTTCGTATCATGTTTCAGGTGTGCTTCTGTTTCGGGATTTTAAACATCGCTGTTCGCTAATGCCAAGCTCCTCATTTCCATCAGGGGGAGCCAAGAAAGTCTCATAGGTAAATAACGGCGAAAATTTAAGTGGAAAGGATTATTAACGATGGAGGATGTTACATTTGGGAGCTACGAAAATGTATGGAGAGGTTGGAGAGCTTGTAAAAAAATACAGCCTTCGGACCGACAACCCTGGATGATGAGATCGTTATTAAATATTGGTAGAACAGAGTTTTATGACTAGGCGAAGGAGCTAAACTACGAAAGAGATGGTTGTGGCCGAGACTTTGTGGAACTCTATTTCGGAGAGGAAACAGAAAAGAAAACTTTGCAAACATTTCCAGAGTGACAATTAAAAAAAAATTTGCCACTGTGAAAGTGTTTGCAAAGTTTTCCTTTCTGTCTCCTCTCTGAGCTAAACTACGATCAAATTGGTATGGTTTTTGCTATCATTCTGCCACATTTGACCCTGGAGCAAACTAAAGCCCCTCTGGTCCCCTTCCGAGGGAGGCCCTCCCCTTCGCCCCCTACTTTTTTGGTGGAGAGAGAGGAGGACTTAAATAATAAATATTCACATCTAGCCCGAGGACCCCCCTGTATCTTTCCTCCGCCCCCCCCCCCCCCCCCCCCCCCCCTCCCCCCGCCCACCCCCCCTGCCCCCCCCCCCCCCCCCACAACGGGACGGCCGGACGCCCCGGGACGCAGCGCACAAACACG
>WURS02456212.1:0-13871 GCA_011762765.2 Rhinocypha anisoptera | reverse complement strand
GAATAATTGGAGTTGTAATTGGCCAAATCCCTCGAGACAACAAAATCACACATATATATATATATATGCACACACCCACTTGACGGAGAGCTCAGTGGAGCCTTGTATATGGTTTTGGACGGCACAAATAGTACATGAAAAACACCGAAACAAAAAAATGTGGCACTCACATTTTTTCTAACAGGAGATTTCAGCTGTTACTTCCAGTCTTAGTCCGCCAGGAGAAAACTAAAGTAGTTAGTCTGAGTTTAGATTGTGGACGAAGGCTGGAAGTAAGAGCCAAAAGGTTGTGTAAGAAAAATATCTTTCTTTTCCTATGTGTGTAAATATATATATATAGTTATTTACATATACATGGAGGAGGACATGCGATTTCGTGGTGAGGAGGATATGAGTCAGTGTTCCTCATGAGGCTTAAGTAAATGGCACGGAATAGTGTAGGTACACACGGGCGTAAAGAGTGAAGGGTGGGTGTAAAGGGTGTATAAGGAACCAGAGTGAGCAGGTTGATATAAGGGTTGTAGAATTCCATTTCAGAAAAGGGGATAACCCGCGGGCTGAAATCGGCGGTTTGAGAGCGGCTTATGGATGGCTCAAGGGGACATGAAGGATTTATTGATGGAGTTTGCAGCTGGAAGATTGGATCTGAATATACTATGGATAAACGGAATTGGTTGAGTGTGAGTAAGAGTGTTTGTGAGAGGTAGCGATGGATTTAAGTCGGCGATAAATCGATCCGCGGAAAAATATGCATCCTTTTTTGCGTGCCAAAACTCTATAAGTGAAGGTCAAAGAGAAACACACAGGCACTACTTTATTTAGAATTCCATGAGCCAGGATCTAAGCTAAACAGAGGAAGTACCCTGAGATTAATTCTATAAATCATGACTAAATATACTTTAAAATGTAAATAATACATTAAATTTTTAAAGATTTTTGGGTTTTTCTTGTGATGATATGCATATTCTTGATATTACCAACCAAAGAGCAGGAGGAGATCCTGCATTAAAAACGCAACTCAGGTCTTAGAAAATGAAAATTCAAACTGATTGCGGAGAATTTAATATTTTGCGACAGGACGTCCATTACTGGTAAGTAATGAAAATAGGGTAAGGCCATAAAGCTCGGTTCGGGCTAAATATTACTGTTTAATAACTCAGGTGACTATATTTTCAAAACCAAGCATTGGGAAAACGTGAATAAGTAATAAAACATTAACCACTCTACTTGTAATTCTTCTCGCACTTTATTCATCATACTTCACCCCAATAACTTACGTTATGCATTATTTTATCAAAAACTGAAATAAATTACCAAATTTATTGGATATCCTATCACTTTTTTATTTCCCTCTTATTCATGTCCTAGTCATTTATTACCAGTTGAAGCTGGTGTCTGTCTGTGTGTTACACGCTTGCTGCGTATTCACGGAATTTTTGCTATCTGCAGTTATGTAACATGAATTAGCAAATACAGAATGATATCCACTTTTCAGCGGTGCATTACTTCGTTCACTAAACTTGATATACTATGGTTCCAGAAAATATTTTTTGTATTCGCAATACACAAAAGTCTTTAAGCACTCAGATCGAAACAATATGATTTAATTAAAGCGAATTTTGCTCACACAAGGTAAAGACCAATCAGTTATTAGTAAATTTAGTTAAATAAAGGATTCTTCTTGACACAATTTACAATATTTTCAATACGTACGTTTATTACTTGGGGATAAAGCACGAATTTCCAATAAGAGTATATTTTATGCTATAAATATACTTACTTATTAGAAATTAGTATCGTTGGAACTTTTGCTACGACGAGAGTCTAAATTTAATTACAAAGCTCTTATTTCGAACCTGGTTTCAAGTCTAATTAGCACTAATATTATTAATTAATAAGTACCATATAGCTTATAGTCTATAACATTTTCTAAATAGCTCTAAATATACTAAGTATGGAATGTAAGTATAAGTTTGCCCCATGGGAACAAATGCTCCTATGACAATAAAATTCCTTGATTATTATTAATATTTATACATTAAGATCGGTAAGGAAAGACGTACGCGGTTGCAAATGGCAAGACAGAAGGAAGATCAGAATTTCATCACGTGTTGTCTGACAAGGCAAGTCCCCGTATTTTCCAGGGGGAAATGTTTTCCGTCAAGGAGCAGAGTAACAATCACCGTTGCAGATTCTAGTGATGACAAAGTTACCGACATATTCCTGGATTTTATCCTTATATTTCTGGATCATCTCTGGAGATTTCACGCTCAAGATAGATTTATTTCCTTTAAGAGAGGGTTAGTACGTATGTGAATGGAATTTTTATATTTTTTAGAGATGCAGGAACGGATGATTTTGTTAAGGATGTATTTGGAATTCCGAGCCACTCAGATCACTGGGGATTCCCATCCCAATAACACTAGTATTCAATCTCAGAAGAGGCATAAAGGCAGAGGAGAACAATGCATGCACCCATACATCCTTCTGTATCACAGAATGAAAATAAATTACCTTCCGCGAGTAGGCATCAATCAAGTGGCATCAGCTTCCCAGTGGGAATCGCTGGCTTTAAAGCAGGGATAAAATATTTTCTGGTCGGACGGCGGTTGAGAAACAATATATATCCTAATTTTTCTGTAACACCATGCTACGATAACTAAATGCTGAGGTGGGGTAAGTGCTTTCTTTTTTTTCATATGGTTATGCTTAATAAAAAGTTGCAAAGGGCAAAAGTTGGTCGTGGTTCCGAAAACATGAATTCTGTAAACCCTCTCCTACTCCGCACGCTTCCCACAAAAGAACCATCTGTTTTCATCACTAGAAGGCTAGGAAAAAATATAAGGATCTTGAAATTTATCTTTCTGCTACATTTGGCCCCTGAGAAGAAAAAGTTTGAATAGTTCCGAAATAAAAGTTGGATGAAAATGTAAGGGAGGAGGAGGTTTGTGGGTTGCTTAAACGTGGAGAAGGATGTACAGAGAAGGGGCGACTTTGGGCGCAGAGAAAGTTCGAAGAAAAGCAAGGTGGAGTGTCTCGCCGATTTACGAAGACCAAAAGTGCCAGGGAATTGAGGTCACGGCAAAACAATTCACAATATACGATCTAAAAAGATTGAATCATGACACATGAATTACATGAAGACAATAGAGCATAAAAAGAATGAAATATACTGAACCACCATTCAAAATATTGTTTTACATATTGTAAATGAAGATTACTTAAAGAATATAAGTATGATTTAATAAAGTATTAGACCTTTAGGATGAAAGAAAAACTTAAGGATTATATTATTATCCTTGGTATTTTAAATTTATGATGCTTCTTTCCGAGGTACATATGATACTTTTCATGCATTGAAGAGTAAGTCCTGGACACCCAACAAACTTGCAAAGTAAACAGGTTTTAACTAAAATTCATACAATCATGATATATTATTTTATTTTTGTTGCTTCGAATAAGGAATCCTATAAAGCTTTTGAAAATCAAGGAAATATTAAGGGATCTTGTGTAAAAACAACTGTTTAGAGATAAAAAATAAACACAAATATTTTTTAAGAACATTTTTTTGATTTTATTTATTTACAGAACTTACGCACTTCTCAATTTCTGCCAACACCATAATCGTGATACGAAAATAAAATAGGCGAGTATTTGAATAGGACACAATAATTACCTACCAATTATAAAACTCATCTGTATATTTAAAATGATATTCAAGCGTTGGCTAAAACATTAGCCGGGTCCCAAAACGATGAACAATCTACTATTCACTTGGATGTGCAAGAGATAAAAAATTCGAAAGAGTACCAGGATTAGTAACAACTGTTTAGTGAAACAATATTGCCTAATAATTTCTCATTATTATTTTATTCTTTCAGTTAGAACTTTAGCGGTTCATAATTAGACATTTTATCAGAAAATCTGACATATGAATCATGTTTACAGGGTTGTTTTTTAAACATTTTTACCGGTTTTATATTTAAAAATATTTACTAATAGACAGAGAGCTACGGATGTACCAAAAAATAGACAAGAGTAGGGGTAAACTGTCACCTTCAGAAAATTGCTCATTTATACATACTCCATATTTGATCATTTGAAAAAACAACCTTTAGGGAACGGCAGTAAATAAATAAACGAGGATATGAAAATTAATTTTGACAATTTAATACATTTGCGCAAAAGGTGCTCCTTTAATTTGGGAAAGGAAGCATTTAAAGTGTGAAGTGGGATGGGAAATAAGGATAGGAAGGAAGTCATTGGGAAAAATGACGAAAGAAGTAGGATGCCCTTAGAAATGTGTGTGTTTGAAAAGTGGAATAGGGGAAAGGGGGTTGAATTCGAGATGGTGGAATGGAAGAGTAAGAGAGGTGAAAGACACGAGGGAGGAGAGCCAAGATATTTCAGGCAACCACGCAGTCTCTTCCAATCGCCGCCGTTGCACGAGTTACCTCTTCTAAAGCTTCATTCCGTGTTGCTATTTATTCACTCCTTTGCGGCTCGTCCTCGACTTTTTTCCATTGCCTCTTCTAATCGTTTTCCACAGCAAAAAATCGTACTTGCAAGTAATATTTTGTGGACGTTCCATTTCATTGAAACGGATCTCGTATATATTTCATAATTTACTATCTGTAAACAAATTAATAGTTTTACTGCATCACAGAATCTCGCGTCATTTCCTTAGCTTATGGATTTATTTCTTCCTTGGACCAAATTATCCGCAAAATGTGCAGAAATTATGAACGTATTGCAGTCGTGATTCCACTCCGTCTTTTATTTTGGGGCCAGAACTGAGATCTCCGAAAAAAGAGCTGACTAGGAGACATAGCCAGGATAAATCCGAGTTCATTTTGCTCTGCGATGAAGAACTATTTAAAACCATACTACTCTCTGTGAAAATATTATTCAATGAACTACGCTGAGATTTTTTCACCCATTTGGATATGGAATACCCATGCAATTTGAGAATATTGTGTCCGTAGGTATAGAAGGAAGTAACCAAAAACCTACACAATTCACAATTAACAGACCCTTTAAAATTTGAAACAATATTGATAGAGAGAGAAAAATGTCTATAGTTAACTTACTCAGAAACAAGCAGGTTGAGTGCTGGATACAACTTTGTTCTTTTTCTCAGTGTCCACTGATATATTCATTAAGTAATATGGGTCACTCAAATAAATATTATTAAGCTACACAGTGAAGTTAATTTTATAAACATTACCATTTACATAAACAACTGGGACAAATGAAGGTTCATCTTCTCACGTTGGGCCTAATAAACAGAGCAGTTGTGATATTGCACTATATGTAATAAAAAGCTTATGGAAAATAACACTTTTGAATTTCTCAAAGACTTATGACGGCCTATTAATACTGCTGATAGGATGTTCGACCGCCACACCAGGAATGAAGCGCTGAAACTTCATTTATGTGAAATAATTTTTGAAGTGGGGTACATGCTTTCAAGTAGTGACAGAATTACAGATATTTTATGGTAGTTTGCTTGTATAATAATTTACTTTTGGGTGAAAACTTTTAATCTACAAAAAGTGGCATTGAAAATTAAAATGAGGTATTAATTCACTTACGTAAAATAAAAAGACTGCTTCCGTAAACCAGTTTAATTTTTGATTTAAATGCTACGCAGGTTTTTTTTAAAGAGAAAAACGAAATTTTAATCATAGAAATCTCTCACTCTTTCTCTGCAATTAAAACAACGAAGAAACTGCTTGAACAAGAAAATCTTGCATGAAGTGAGACTGTTCCTTTGATTTTAGGTTCTCTTCTTTAATGAGAAACAATTACTTTCTTGGGGCCACATGCACTAAAAAAAGAAATGTGTCACTATACGCCGAATTCATTTACATTTTGGTGAACATGCTGAGTTATGAAACGCGTGGATTCCGTATCTTTCACTGATCTCCGCCAATACGGTTTGGCATTCATTCCGTTACGTTCAGTTAGTTATGAAATCCTAAGGTTTATGCAATTCCAGTTGCTTATTTGTATAGCGGGAAGCCGACACTGCAATTTATAATCGGAAATCGGGTGGTTCATCAAAATCACAAGACATCTGTGGATTCGTCTTGTGCTCGGATCTGTGGGTGCCGTCTCTCCCACCTCCCCCTCTTCACCCTCCCCTCCTCTGGACTACTGTGTCCTCTCTCCAGTCTTTTCCCCCTTTTCAAACTTCTCCCCATATTCAGTCTTTTAATTACATCTCCTCACCCCATCTCCTTCCTTCTGTTTTTCTCTTTTCCATCTTCACAGTTGCCTCCACCAAACAAACCTCAGTAAAACACGTACTTCTCAATGCATGGCCTACTTCAATTTATTTTTCCTTTCCTGGCAGTGTTAGTCATCTAATGTTCTTACTTAATTTCCATTAATGCGTCATAGTTCCTTACTTAGTGAATACACATGGTGCTTGGCATTCTTCTACACTAGCCCGTATTGATAAATCTTCGATTCGGTCACTGGGGGGATTAAAAAGTTCCTAACTTTCACTTTCATCATCTAAATGAGGTGTGAAATACAGCAGTGGGTAACTTTGAATTATGAGTACTTCACCACGTAACTTCCCTTCAATTCTATTTTGCAAGATTTCCAGGTATCCGTACACTAAAACAGCATTACGTAATCTCGCCAAAGAGATATTAACCATGGCCACGAATTTCCGGTTTTTAAAAGAGAAAAATAAAATCTTCATCCTAAGGTCAATTTAAAAAGATTGTGGCAGAACTCACCTAGTAGTCCTAAGCCGTTACGTGATTCACACATCAGGATAAATCTGGGCCGGTACTTTTCCCTGTAGTTCCCCACCCTGAAGATGTGGATCTCAGAAAATCGCTCAGATTGGTCAAAGTCAAATTGTTGTCCAGAGAGTTCACCGAAACTTGAACACTTGAAGCCGGGCCATCCGCTCAGTAATCAGGTGGTCTACCTACAGAGCTTCCTCTGCAAAAGAAAACCGAATCAAATAAGAATGAATTAAAATTGAACATATGCTTCAATTTATTAACGCAATGCCTTGATTATGATAAAAATAAACAATATTAATCTGAAATATAAAAAATGGCATAATATTCCGAAATTTATGGTCCTGTACTATTTTACGTTTCATTTAATATTAAGATAACTAAAACTATTATTATATGCCAGATGTTGTTTTTAGCAAACTTCTTAGTTAAGGTTTTTTATCCCATATGCACATATGCTTTTTTCATTAAAAATACTCTTCAAATAAGTAGAACTTCTAGCACTTTACTTATATACTAATACCTTATTTTAATGCTTCTTTCGTTTTGACTCATTCTCTTCAAAATTCCTCATCATTTATTTTTTTCCCATACCTGTCATATTGGTTTCCTTATACTTGAATAATTAGGAAGCCTTTGTATTACTTACAGAATAAATTACAACAAATATATTTTATTCAATTTATTTAACGAATTTAAGACTATAATGAAGGGTATAGATACTTTAAATAAATAAGTAAATAGGTAAAAATTAAATAGTAATAACAGTAAAAATAAGTAAATAGGTACTTTTTTCCTAAGCAGTCAGAATTACTTAAATTAAGGCCAGGCAGTCATAGTGTAGAGTTTATCAAACCCTCTACCTTAACCATTATCATCATCATTTCAGGAATTATTGAAAATGACATGAGACTGCTAAATAGCACAAAAAAGTTGGAAAATCGTTAATAAATACTCAAAATTTTCCACACAACTTACGAGGTCTGTCTAAAAGTATCCGACCTCCCTTCATACGTATCTTTGCGCCAGACAATTTTACTCCCTCTGCTGGATACGGGTGTCAGCTGTAAAGCCTCAAGAACTCCATAGATGGCACAGCTTTCGTCGAGACGCCTTAGTTCACGTGCAGCGTGCGTTTGTTTAAAGTGTTCCTTACGTTAGTCGCATTGTAAAAATGACGAAAAGTTAGGAGCAACGAATTTTAATTAAAATTAACTTAAAACTGGAAAAAAGTAGTAACTCATTTAAAAAAAAACGGCATCAGCTTTGGACAAGCGGTGACTGGCTTCTTCATCATAATAACGCGACAGCGCATGCATATCGAACTTCGTGGAGCTCTTTTTTTGACAAAGCACAAATTCTTACAGCTTCGTCAGCCACCGTACAGCCTTGACGTAGCTCCCTGAAACTTTTGACTGTTCCCAAGATTAATAAAGGACCCCTATTTGACGACAAAGAAACAGCCAAAACTAACACGACAAACGTCATAAAGGTGATGCCAAAAAACGAGTTTTAGTAACATCAAACTCAGGAAATAAATGTTTATCGGTTTAAAAATTCCAAATATTAATTTATGAATTTGTCTGCATACCACAAAATCACGCCTGAATCATCATTGACAAGTTTCACTGTATTAAAAATTATAAGAGAAACTTTTGAATTTTTATGCAGCAGTATACGGTTTTATATACGGTTTACGCTTCAGCGTTTAACCCCTCAGCTGCAGCAGCCTCGTTCCTTCGCGACGGCTGGGTGCGGGAGAAATGTAGTCACGCCACTCTCCCCTTCTATTTCCGACAAAGGTTTATTAGTTGGCGGACCCGGGACGGCCCTTATTGACCTCGTAGCCCACTTCCCTCCATGGAGCTATTGGAGATACAATCGATTACAGCCAAAATATTTCATGCATGAATAGATCCAAATATGAATTACATATTTATTTTACTTGTTAATTTACGATTGATTTGATACCAAAGTGTAAGTGAATACTTTCACATACAACCAGAATTCAAGCGAAACTCGGAGAAATCTAAGGAAATTGACGAGGGTGGGTCAGAATAGGATTTCCCTGAACTCGACGAATGGAATGAATCCGTCAAACTCGTCCGAGGGTCGTGAACCATCATAAACGAAACTGGAGAGGGGCTAACTATTCCGGAACAATGGGAAAGTGTGATGGATCAAACCTTTTTGGAAAGGACGGTTCATAAAATTTGGAGAGGGTCTAGGGATGGTACGAAGGTGGCGGTCACACTTACATGAACGTATTCTCCGCAGTCGCTCGTCAAAACGTTGATCAACGTATTCCGCAGCCTAGTGGTTAATCGGTTAAAAGAGGAAAAGAATTATGGTTAACTATTGATCAAATACCAAATTGCATAGTATGAAATTTGGATATTAAAAAATTGAAAACCTTGCGACGAGTATGTTTTTTCCTCGGGCATGGTTACCTACTTTTCCTTTCGCCCAGAGCAAACCTTTTTTTTCTTAACTCTTTCTCCGCCAGCGCACCAATTTCCTCTCTCTTGGTTCACCATCTTCTCCCGTCTTTTCCCTCATCTTTAAATTCCCCACCCCCCCCACCAAGCGTGCTCTCCAAACCCCCTTCAAGAGGCCTCATTACTCTTCTCCCCCTGTCGGGGAAAAACGCGGCGCCCCTTAACCGTTTCCTTAATCAAAACTTATCTCTTCTATCTATCCATCTAGTCACCTTCGCCCCAATCTGCCACGCCTCCTTTCCCCCACCCCCTTCCCCTCTTCCGAAACCTCCTCACCGCTTCTACTTATCAAGACTCCTTGGACTACCTACCTACTCCTCGAAGTGTCCCCAGAAATTTCATCCCCTTTTTCCCTCGGCCATTTCATTCCTCCCTCTCTTTATGCACGCGCCAAGACACAATTCCCACTAGGTCTCCATTCTTATTAATTGGAGAGAGAGGGAGAGAAGGGGGGGATAAGGGAGAGGAACCCTTCCAGCTGAGGGGACAGAAATTCCCCTTTTCCATCCCTTCCTTCCCTACTCCACAGCACCTTCCGACCTCGTTGTATAAAAACCTTATCCTGCTTCCGCGCAATCATTTCCTCTCCTTATTCTTGCTCCTCACGGATGGCTACTTTCCGCTCGTCCTCCTCCCCATCGCAATGCCCGCCCGACCTAGGAACCCGTTTCCTTCCGTCTACCAACGCCTTGGCAAGCGTGGTTGGCGGAAAGAAAAAGATTTCACCGGTGAATATAAACCTCCATGATAAGTTTACGTAGGGTTGCCCTACAGTGCCTCTCCTTCCTGGAAGTAAGGGAGACTAAAAAATCTCGGGTTTTAATTGCGATTTGGCCGTCCGAAAGGATACCTCTGGAGCCAAAGAACGAATTGCGAATATAATTAAAGACGCTGTCAACACGCGTGCTTCTCACGGAAACATCGGCCACTCCAGTTCCCTCACATCTCTTAAAAAACCGTTTCCGAAAACAACCTTATCATTTCAAAATCGGACAAAGGCAACGCCGTAGTGATTCTGGACAGGGACTGCTACATTAAAAAGTGCGAAGTCTTTATCCACAGCCAGAGTACAACCGTCTTACGTAAGGACCAAAGTATGGAACACCAGAAAGAGGGTAAATTAACCATTGCGGCTTGCTTCACAATGTTACTACCGAGGGAAATACGTCGAATCACGCAAAAAAACCCAAGAATACCTCGGTTTTTTGGACCTCCAAAAATCCAAAATGATAAAGTTCCCATAAGACCCGTAGTGTCAAATGTTTCAGCCCCTAAATACCTTTTGGCCCGAAAATTCAATACTTTGTTTAGAGAGTACACTAAGTTTTCCCCTAGATATGGTATCAAGAACTACATTGTACTGGCAAGAGCGCTTTCTACGGAAGTACTGCCCCCCAAGAGTATCATGGTGTCTTTTGACGTGACAAACCTCTTCCCCATTGTATCTGAGTCAGAGGCCCTCTCCCTGGCCGAAATAACCATCACAAAAGCAAAGGCACCGCTCCCAGTGATTTGTGAACTCCACTCCTTATTGAAATTATGCGTGCTTAAAAACTGTTTCACATTCAACGGAAAGGTGTACAAATAATCTGACGGCCTAGCGATGGGTTCCCCCATCTCACCTCTTCTAGCGGAAATACTATATATGGACATGGAACGTAATCTGTATTCATCGAAAAACCCCCTGTTAAACAACATCCTCCATATGTGGACGATATTGTTTGCGTGTGGACGGGTTCACGGAGACAGCTGGATAGTTTCACCACTATGCTTAATTCTTTTGACAATAACATCAAATTCACTAGGGAACTGGAAACAGAAGGATCCATTACTTACATGGACTTAACAATAAGAATGAGTGTCCACAGATTCTACCTCTCAGTTTTAGTAAACAGTACTAAGCAAACCAAGTGATACACTTTAACTCCAGACACCATATTTCTCAAAAACTTTGAGCCTTCCACTCCCTGATCCATAGAATAGTCAATAGCTCCATGTCAGACGAAAAGAGAGTGAAAGAGTTAAACATCATAAAACAAATAGCCATCAATAACCAATATCCAAATAAATTAATCCATACACTCTACCAAACAAGTTCAGATGGCAAGAGCAGCTCTCTACGTCATCCACCATCCAGAAGAATCCGAACCACGGTGGAGACGGTTCCCTTTCCTAGGGAAATTGTCACAGAAAAAAGAGAGTAAAATCCCCAAAAAAGAAATTAGAGCAGCTTTTTACAACAACTCCTGCCTCAGTAACCATCTTTGCCATTTTAAAGACTCCATACATCCTCTCCATTAGAGTGGTGTTTACAAATTACAGTGTGCAGACTGCCCTGCCGTTTATATCGGACAGACGGGGATAAGTTTCGGAAGAAATGATCTTATAATTTATCCAATAAGTAATATGAAACCCAATTTTAATGGAGTTATTGGACTTTCACTTTTTGAAACGGTGGTCAACCATATTTCCATTTAACAATTTTATATGAAGTTGTATGTTTTTATTTAATCATTTATTAGTATTAACCAACATTCACGTCAGTATACACCTCAACGCCTTCGCATCTATCAGGCGTTATTTGATTTTGGCTGAATTGATTTCAATCTCAATGGAATGAAATAATACAATTAATCGTCAATAACGTCACTATTTCTGGAAAACTTAAGAAAAATTCGGGTACAAGAGATCGAAACAACAAGATGAAGGATGGAGGTTACTATTATTGGATTGATAATTTATATTTCTTTAGAGGAGATTTAATTAGAGCTAGCGACTTTAAGTGTCATTTTTAGAGGTCATTTTTATTTTTACATTTCCTTTAAAATCCTGTCCACAATTAAAAGAATTCATTAAGAAAAGCAAGAATTAATTAAAAATCATTAATTATAAACCATCGTTGTTTGGCAATAAAATTTTTAAAATGATATAACAGTACTTGGGGCTTAAGTAAATATCATAAGCATCTTATTACTACTAATATGGCAAAATTATAATTGCCTCAGCAATTAAATCAGTTTATGATCAACAATATTTCCTTGATTTCCCACGTCAAAGAGAATTTTATATATTAATAATTACGTTTTAACATATATGAAATCGATATTGTCTATCAAAAATTCTCTACTTCCTAAAGTCACCATATAATACCCAAGTAATTTAAGTAACCCTAAATACCGTTTAAATTGTTTTTAAACATTAATCAGAAGTGAGTTTATCGGAATATCATTTTTTTATGTTACCGAGGCTTTAAAAACGGGCACATAAATTTTTATGTTCTCATTTACGTTTATTGAGAGACAAATAACTTCATCATTATTTTAAAGAAAAAGCGTATGGATTTTTGTAAAACGGAAATGAGTGATTCTCTTAATAGCTTAAGGATAGATACACCATAATATCCAATATAAAGCAATTCAAAAGGAATAAATAAACAAAATGTTTACAGAATAGAAAGTGGATATTTATATAATCATAAAAGTTTTATTAAAAATCGTGTTATTAATTCTATAACTGGGTCTAAGGTGGTCAACTAATGTTTAAGGACTCAAGATAAATCATATGTCAACAATAAGACGATTATTTACAGAAACTAAAAGGAAATAGCAGTTCGCAATTGTCGTAATGAAATTTCGAAATGGAAACTTATGCCTGTAATGATTAATATAATTGTAAAACTATACGCATAACCGATATACCTGGTGAAAACACACGTTTATTTTGACGATTAAATTTCATTAATGTACTATTTTTATTTTATTTATATCATATTTTATTAATTAACCCTAGATCAAACAAATGATTTTTAATTCAATTGATATGATTGTTAAATTGATAATGAAAAATTATACGATTAATAATTTAGTTTCAATTATTGTCACACATACTTACACTGAGTTTAGCGACCATAATATGCATTGGGTAATTATTTTGTATGAAAAAGGTAAAATAATAATTTTAAACACAGTGGTCGTTATGATTTACTTGTTTAATTTAAGATACGGTATATATCTTGCGAAAGGTCGTATTCACATCCAAAGGCAAGGAAACCATTGGCAACTTGGTATCACATTTTTTTCTTTTTGGCAGAGTAAATTGAGTTTAATTTAAAATATATTCCCAACTATTATCCCAGTGTTTATCGTTAATAATTCATATTTTCGACTCATATATTCAAAAAATTAATGTAGTCACTACTTGAGAGTTGTAGTATTTTTGTTTATAGGTTGATTCGACGGCTATGGCCATTTCGCACCTCTTCAAATCAAAGAAAAAAACTCTTTTCAACAAAAATAACACCCTTGTTTTATGCGGGATTCGGACCCACGATCTTTGGGTTTTCCGGTGATCGTGCTACCCCCAGGCTAACTCGGTCGGCCATCACTTGACATAGGTATGCGTATTTAGGAGTAATTTTATTCATCCATCGCAAAGGTAACAAAAATAAATAACTATGAGGTGCGACTAGGCTGAATTGTAGGATTTAACGCAACAAATCGATCTCCGCGGAAAATTCTTGGATAACGCGTAATAACACGCCACTCCACCTTGAACGTGCACCTGTGCTCTCTCTCGCGTTTAAACGAAGGTTTTATCGGGGAAACGCTCC
>WURS02456192.1:0-13872 GCA_011762765.2 Rhinocypha anisoptera | reverse complement strand
TCTGGGTTACGTCGAAGCCAACACTTGCTTTTGGACGACCGATTTGGCAAACGCTGAGCCAGCCGTCTCCCACGGGCGATTCGCCTTAACGCCAGACATAAACGGCAGAGGTCTCACTTTGCGCGAATAAGGAGGGGCTGGGGCGGTGACCCTTGTGCCCATCACCCCTTACGTATGACACGTCCCATCCTTAAGCGGCACTTCGTGAGGTAAACTTATTTTCAAGGGAGATGAAGACACCCTTCACACTTACGAGACGCTCCGAGTCTCTCTTCCCCCCCCCCCCCCATCAAAAAGCTCGCCAGCCAGATTGCTTATGAGGATCCCAAGGTTTCCAGAGCGCTTTCATCTTTTGGCCTGCACAAGGGAAATTTTGCGAAAAATGCCAATAAAATGGAAAACCACATGCTGCTTATACCTCCCACGCCATTTGAAGCGGCGCCAAAATGTTTCACGGTTGATCAATTGCTGAAGTGACACTCAAATTCAGCCGCCGATTTCCGAGGATTCGAAGCAACAAGACATTTCTCGGGGGGTCACTCGAAGATTTTAAGACCTGCAAAATGTTCCGTTGAGGGGCGGTTGCCGTCAAGTCCCGATAAGGGCGTTTTAAGATAACGCAAAGGCAAAAATGAACCAGGGAGCAAACGATTCTACTCATGAAAATGAACAATCCCGAAAACCGCTGCTTCTACACACGCCAACTTCACTTACAACTTCACCACTTTTCTGTTTGTATTTTAGTCCACCGCACGATAATAGACCGAATGGCACTATAGGAACAGTTAGGAAATGTAGTGTTTATGAACAAATTTAGTGGTAATATTTTCTGGCGTGATATGGTGAAAGTTATCCATTACGGAAATGAAAATCACTTGGTGAAATCCACAAATTATTTCTAATGCGACAACCTAGGTTTCGACACGTCTTATCATCATCATCTGATGATGACACAACGCGTCGACACCTAGGTCGTCTCATTAAGAATTATTTGCGGAGTTCACCACGTTATTTTAATTTCCGTAAATTTAGTGGTGTTCAGGAGGGTTTCGTAGGGTTTATGCTGTGCATTTTTTTTGCACGTAGGTTAATTTTAGGTAGTTTGACATTGTTCCGCCATGATGTGAATAATGTTTTGCATGTTTGGTGCACCCCCTGCCACACACCCTTGCGGCGGTTCGCGGGGCAACACGTAGAAGTGGAAGTAGTCAGTGAGACCACCAATTTGGGTCAAGTCCGATGGTCATCGTTTAAAACTGTTGAAAAATTATCCCCCGCTCGCAATTTATCACGCGTGTTACATGGCTGGTAATTTCTCTGACAGCCAACTGAAATGCCGGTGTCAATTAATGGATGGTAAATAATGTTTATAGGAAAGTGATCCTAACTGTGATGGTTGGTAATTCGACTTAGAATTGATCGTCCGGCTAAACAGATCGAGAAAAACATCTTGCCAGGGTGCGGGATTTTCTTCTCGACTGAACCGATTGTGGGCACTACCAAGGAAACGGAATTTTGATCGTGAGGGTCATCATTGGTCTATAACACCAGGGCGTAGCCAGCTTCCGAGCTAGGGAGGAGCCGGCTAAACATGTTGTAGAGCTTACAGGAAAAGACAAATACATAATAAAATAGAAACACTTGTGAGACAGCCTGTAATATAATGGCAAACAAATTTTTGTTCCAAGCTTCTTTTTCCTAGGTTTTCCATTATTGTTTTTCCCTTAATATTTTGTCTAGGGGGGCAGCTGTCCCCTCCCCCCAATGACACCTATGTATACTATATAATTATAACATTTCTGTAGCGGCAGTAGGAAGATGGGGACTCGGCCAAGTACTTAAGAGGTTAACGATTACTCCGGATCTCTCAAGAGGTAATCACGCCAGGGGTATATGTGGTCAAGAAAACAAAATGTCGCGATTCATCAAAAGAATACTTGCCGAATGCAAAGAAAAAATACGGGAGTTTTTGGCAAATAAACGAAAAAAAGTCAGCGTCACTGAAAAACTATATGAATTCGGATGGGAATCACTGATTGAATGTAAAATAAAATGTCGGTTCAACGCATTGAACAAATGCCAGTCAATTCTCCGGGAAATGTGAAGGAGACGATTAAAAGTCCCATATTTGTAAAATATTTGTAATAATATTTGAAAAATAACTGGCTTTTGACAAAAATTGACTGCGTTGATTAATGGCTTCGGTACATCATTGTTTATATTTTTTCCACTGTTTTGAAAGTGGAAGGAATTGTTAATTTAAAGAAGCTCCGCCTTCTGGCGATTGCGAGGAATATAAATGCGATCAACTTAAACTCGAGAGTTGAAAATAACTGCCAAACCAATGAAAATATAATTAAATCACAAGGGAGCGATTAGTGTTAACATTCGGTTTCTATATCGTTGGTTAGACTATTGACTTAACGTGATGTGATATCTAAGTAAAGAATAAGTGTCTAAAGTTTCCTTTCCTACCCGAAATTTTATAACATGCATGCATTATATAATAATATGCATTTTTGATAAATGTAATTTGACATTGTCGTCGCATGAAATAGATGTTGTTGTCACCGAATGTCTGCATATAAGTAGTTTCTTGCTTGGCGAATGATTTTTAATGTTCGTACGTGGGTATGCATGCTTCTTGTTAACTCACCCCCTGCCACATGCCCTTTAGGCGGTTTGCAGGGTATTTCATATATGTAAATGATTAGTCAAGGAATTAAAATTAGGGATTAATATTCCAGAACGGAGAGATTTAAAACATACATTCGGAGGTCCGTTACAAACAGTAACGGCAGTCATCGACTGTGAGATCTGAATGTTAAAGTGGATTGAAAGAATTATGTAGACAGTTTAAGTTTCGTCTGTTGTAGAATCACCCCCTTCCACACACCACTTGCTGGGAATCAAGTAGAATTAGACTGATCGAATGCCACTTGGAGTTGTCTCCTACTGAATATACTAATGTGTATCGCATTGGAATCGAAGGGAGCAAGAGGGAAACAATAAATCCGTATATATCGAGAGATGACTTTCTCTCCGGAAATAAAAACAAACTTAACGACTGAAACGAATAACACCATCCGACAGGGAAGCATTTCGGGAAAGTTCGCATGCGGTCCAGCGGTTGCGACAGTGACGAAAAGGGTAAGGAGAACTGGAATCGATGGAAACATCACACTTCTACTGCAGAATGAAGAAAATAAAATGATGAGGAGTGATGGCTCAGGAAATCGTTTTTAGGGAAACTTGACGACGGGAGAAGTCCGAGGAAGGCAAGAACATAAACAAGAAAATCGGAGAAGAAATCGCAACAGGCTTGACTGGGTGGAATTCCCTCATCACGAAAGGTTTAGACGCAATTGCTGCTTTAGAAGGTGGTTGGCGTTTCTCTTTGTCCTCCCCTCTTACATTTTCCACCGCCACCTCCACCTTCCCATTACCTTGTAAGCCACCGCAAGAGCGTGTGGCTTAAGGGGTTGAAGGGAACCGCCAGAGCCACCACCTCCACTCTGCCACCTTCAGATGACCTCACGGGATTCTCCCTCCTTCCTCCTCCCAAACTGTCCCCTAGTCAAACCCCACAAATGGAAATCTCTCCCTTCCCAATTGTTCCCACACCCAGCCTTCTTTTCACCTCTCTCTCTCTCTCTCTCTCTCTCTCTCTTACCCCATCCCTCCTCCTTCTCTCCTTGCTCCCCATCCCTTCATTCACCAAAATGTTATGTAGAACTACACTGGGCATGTTTGTTCACCTGGAGATGCTGTTGTACTGCGAAACCTGGTCGTTTTTTAAATGAATATGTTTTTAAATGTGGAATTACATCGTTCCCTTCTCAACCTCTCTAGGAAAATTAAAATTACATGTTCAAGCACACAATTTTGTCGCGAAGGATATACGAAACATCATGGAAAAAATCACCTCAGACGGCTATAAAGGAAGAAAGAAAGTAGCAGGGTCAGACACGTTGAAACCTTATTGAACGGAGAAGGGAAGGGTTACGAGAGGAAAGGGATAAGGACGTGGAGGAGGGGCAATGAGGGGGGGAGGGGTTGGGAGCTACATAGGTATTCCTCACTTCGGGGACAGATTGAGAACTTTATAGTCTTCAGGAGAAAGAGGTGTCGAGATTGCTACCCATTTACAAGGAAGTACCTATATAAGTGACTAATTGACGTTTATGCTTAGATCCCAAATGCCTGCGATGCGCTTATTAACAGCAGGGCTGCTACAGACAGAACTCATTACACTATAGCCCCCATGATCATGAATTCACGATGAAAACGCTTTATTTTGCATGGACAACCTCTCCCTTATGAAGTCTCCTCTCTCCCAACACAAAATTACCCACTCTGCCACTAGAAATTCCCCTAGAATGTACAGGCTCGGGACAAGCCATAAAGATAGGTACACAGGGAAAAGGGCCATCGATTGCAGGCGACATAACAAAATGTAGCTGCAAATGACAAAGGAGCGTCCATACTCGTCAATCCAGACCTGATTACTAAAACAATCAACTCAACAACTTGGAGTCGTGAGCGCTGTGTGGGGACTATACGCCACATATCATTTTAAACTTTATCATGCCCTGAGTATCCTATATTTCATGAGAAAAGAGAATTCCTTCACACAATCGAAAACTGCACCCTTTATTTCAGTCAACATATATTATTTAACGGTAAAAAAACAATGAACTCCATCTTAATAACAATGCAAAACAAAACAAAAATTCCATTTCTCAGATATCGTTAGATTAAATAAACCAAGAGTTGGAGTGATGTGCACTACGATGGATTCCTTTTGATCTATATCCATGTTTTCTCCTAAAACATTCTACTTAAAATTACTATGCTTTTCCAACCTCTGAATCACTTACCAAACATCCTACCTTCTATTACAATCTTCAAGAGCCCAAATACTTCGGAGTGTCCGTTACATATAATTATCTTCTATTAATAACTTTTCAGAAAAGTGTCTCCTCCCATATCATTCCTAACACTTTTCACATTCCTAACACCATTTCAATCTCTCTATTGCAACACCCGCATCTCCAAAGCCTCCAATCTACGTTAATCTCCCGCCCTCGAGGATAAAGATTCGGAAAAATACAGTGACGAGTGACATTTGAGTTGTTACTAACAAAATAATCAATAATGTAGCCACTTCGAGAGAATTTTATACATTAAGGAATCTGATTTCCTTATTCTTTAGCACTATGCTGTGTAGATTTGGTTTTTAACCACACATTTTGTGCATTTCTACAAAAATAATTATTTTAATTATGTATATAATTATTAGAATTAATCGCCACTCAAACTGGGCCACGTAAGCAATATTCGCGATCCAGCGACTTTCATCACTAAAAACTTAAGTAACTAACTAATTGCATTTTTGCGCAAGGCAGTGTAGATATGAGTATGAACTTGCATGAATAAATAGATGGACATTTTGAAAGAATAACATAGTCACAGGCGCTACTGTTTATAAATACTTATCATATTCCAACCAGGACGCAGTGGGGCAAAGGTTTTGCAAATGTTTCTTTGATTGCAAGTTCGACTCACCGGCATGACAAATATCACTAAAGTACTATGAAACATTCTTAATGAATTTTTACATCTGGTGGACTTCTGTAACCTCAACTGTCACATATGCATATATCTAAGGCGGATATGATGCTGTGTGACTGGAGTGATTTAGTTTTATGAAAGCAAATTATGACTCAGCTTAATAAAAGAAATAGCGAAAACTTCAGGAAACCTTTGTGCCGAGACGTACGCTACACATTTTGTTACCAGCCAACCTGGGCATCCAGAATAGGTATATGTCAGAATCAGACGATGGACAGCAAGCTATTTCCGTGTCCCTCCTTACAGTTTCGACCGAATTCTCAATGTAACTCCGTCAATTTTGTCTCGAATATGGGAAAGTAACGTGTTTAAATTATTTTTTTACCATAAAACCCAGTTTTCATTCTATCAGTCATCGACAAAAAATGGTAGTTGGAAGAATGCGCAAGTCGATTGGCATTCTGAGTGTCACAAGTCAAAATGACATAAAATATTTTGAATTAAGAGAAATTACAAAATGCACACCAACATCAACTTGAAATTCATCAGAAAAGAAGACTTTTCACTTCCAGGAAGGACTTGAACCAATATGGCAAATACCTGTGGCTACAGCACATTTGATTTCACGCTACAGAAATAGGTATTCATAACGTCGAGAAAATCCAGACCGGATGGAAATTGATGATCAATAGTAAAAATTACTCTTTAACGAACAAGGAAAAAGCATTTTTTTAAATTCTCCAACACGTATTTAACCTTTCTTCAACAGGGACTTTTCTCTAATTTCCATAAGTTTTGACCCTTGAAATCTATAATATTTGATTATGCTATATGGTCACATTTCCTCTTCGGGGAAAAGTGCGAAACCAGTTAGGAATGTAAGGCATGTTCAAGACTGCCCTTTAACTAATTAATGTTATTATAATGCTAAAGGAAAGTTCTGGGCGGACTCTGAAAATAATATAGCATATGATAGTGGAGTTCTCAATTACTTAAACGCAACATAAAACTCTTTTTCCAGAAAAATCTTTTGCCTTCAGTTATTAATCCTAACACCTTTACCTCCATCCAAAAAAACCAAATGTTTTTTACTCTCTTCCTCCTTTACATTCCTTCGTCATAAACTTCAGAATCAGCTTTTATTGCAACCATTTATATAGAAATGTTAGCATGGCAATTACAGTTGTAAACCATACCTAAAAAATACAAGCCTATACATTTCTTAGCATCGTAACACAACTGAAAAATTTTCTATCCATTGCTCAGTTGGGAGGATTATCCAAAGATATCATCGGCCAGGACGAGAATTTCCTGATAACGTCTCGTGAGCTAGTAATCTAACTAACCGACATTAAAACCCGTAATTCCTGAAATAATTACAATTTTGAATCAGTTCTCAATCAGCTTATCTCTTCATTCTTTTCTTACCTGAAAAAAAACCAAACTAAAATGTAACTGTCCAAAAATTACGACGCATGGCATTGATTCGCACTCTCTAACTTCTTTATAGAAAACAACCCCGAAAACGAATACAATAAAATATTTATTCATGTTCAACTATTATTGCAATTCACGTTCGATGCAGGAATGGAAGCAAATTAGCCCGCCAATTTCCTCATCACTGCAGACGTAGCTGCCAAGGCCGATAGCTTGTCCCTACTCTCATTATAAGAGTAATTATATATATTTAAAACTGCAATACCCATAAATTTGACGGCAGCAACAAAATCTAACTTTTGAGAACTAGGTATGATTTTCCATTACATAAATTCCATCGTAACAGAAATATCATTCATCACAAATGTCAAACATATTGCTTTAAAGATACGATATACTGAAATCTGTATCACTTCCGAAACTTAAGAATAGCCCTTCAAATTAGGAAAACCAACCTACTCTAAAAAGAACAAATCATACTGTACAACTTAGACGTCTCACATTAAAATTAGCGAATATTTCAACAACAAAGAGCCAAATTTAAAAAAATTAAGTAGAGTATTCCTCCGGTAACTGACTTATTATCATTATGATTTGCAGTTTACACAATAAGAAAGCTAACACCAAATTTGAATAGTTGCACAATAATGAATTACGTTTTTAAATAGCAAAACAGTATCTTACCTGTGATTTTACCGGAACCTCAGGGATCAGTTTAGACCATCTCAGCAGCGATGGATCTTTGTTGGCGATAGCAAACGTCCTCTCAATCCCTAGCCTTTATAATTTCAATAATTCAGATCTAGATAAGGCAGAAAGTAATACAGATCGAAGAAGAATTCAACAGTTCTCATTGACTAAGAAAGCTAATGTCCGTTTAAAAAAAACTGATTCAGCGTCACTGACACCGCACAATTAATCGACACGTTGCTATCACGATCAGCTGCGACTGCCTCTTACTCATTGATTAAAACAGTTGCTCCAGCGCACAACGACCCTTTGTACGCATGAGCTCTAGCCCGTCCATGAAAATCTCGAAAGACACTCACTCAGGTTCAGTCAATGAGAAGCCCAGCTACCCAACCTCCCGCGCTGGTGTTTTGATTCTCTCTGATATATTTGTTGTCACCACTGGCGCAAATCCAAACTTTACGAACATCAGCGCTCACGTGGACTAACTAAAATATTTGACAAACGAAATCCTCTCGCGCGACTTTAAGGATGAATATCGACGATAATGTAAGTTTTTCTAGTGAAAATGCGTACGAAATATACCAAATCGTATTATTTTACTATCTTAATGACAATACATTTTGCTTAAGAACGCACTTATCTGTAATCCCTGAGACCACAGTCACTTTCTCAATTACAGTACGTTCTTGGAATAAGAGTTATTTTCTACCATGCTAAAACGGTACCCATTATATCCCACATTTGGGTATTGACGACATGAGCATTAGTAAAAACGTAAATAACAACTCATGTGGATCGTGGCGTTACATAGTTCCGAAACTCGGTCCCACGGGAAGGGTGAGCGTAGATTTGAGTTGTTGGTAAGGCAAATGACGGGAGTTACAGAAAAATGTTTAGAAATTTTTGGGGGCGATATGCCCTTTTTTGCTGAGTTTGTAACTCAATGTCCCTGGGGAAAGGTGTGTACAGTCATCTTCGTCTATAACAATAACTTAATTATTCTGTTGATCAAACTCATAAATTCGTGCAGGGAATTGACACAGAAAATTCCCTGTAGGGAAAAATCTCTGAAGGGAAAATTACCAATGAGGATTTCTCTGGAGAGAAACCTTCCAGTAAGGAAATGTCGCAAAGTACTATTAGTACTAAATAAAAATGCATTAGAAACTAACAAATCCCTGTGGGGAATCAGATTCCCCACAGGGATTTGGATGGAAACAATGGGGCATTTTCAATAGGGACGCGAGGACATAGCTACACAGCCTGCGTGACCAGCTGTACATAGGGTGTGGCCATTTTGAAAACTAGCGCAGCCACTTGCTCTATGGATGACACATTATTTTTGGTTTATATCTTACACACTTCACTCAGTCTCATTAGAAGATGGTAAATACCAAATATGTAAATTTTGTATTTTTTCCTGGCAGCCCAGTTCCTCATAATATATTAATACTCTTCACATAAGCTATAAAGTAGTTCATTAAAGTAGCTTCTGTCTATGTCATTGGTAACAAAATTTAATGAAATTTTTTTACTAAAGCTTTATTAAAAAATTAATGGCGTACAAGTATGAAAAAATTGATGAAATTTTCAATTACAAATTACAACCATATAAAAGCAAAAGCTCAAAAGGAACTGTGTGTATGAATACAATATGGACGGTTGAATTTTTTCAATACTAAGAGGAACATTTTCACAAAATGTCATTTGGTGCAACATTTTCAGGATCTGACTGCATGGAACATAAAAATGTACACCTCCACAACATTTAATAGCAGTCCAAACTTTTAAATATCAACAAATGTGAAAAGTTTGATAACAATTGATTACATTAATTATGATTTACAAATGAAATTTATAATAAGAAATATCACTCAGTAGTAAATAATGGCTTAAGATATAAGTTAAAGGTTCTACAAGTGGATTTTCTTACATAACTTAGAATAAACAATTTTTAAATGGGCTACATTTATCAGGGAGACATGAAATTCAATATCTTATGTCTTAGATAGCGCAATATTAAATAGAGATAAGTAATTACAAATAATATGATTACATTGTTGCATTTAACAGACTTACATACATAATTAGAAAAAAATTCTTGAAGTAAATTTTCCAAAGAATAAAACAATTTAAGAACTTTATCCCTCCCTGAAAATAAACATGGAGATTCATTCTAGATCTTCCCTTGTAAACTCCTATCAGAAAACATACAAATAGTGCAATACAAAGAAAGAATACAAATGAATAATTCATTTCATATACTTTTTCTAAGGCAAGCATTTCCTTAGTTCATTAGCAAAATAAACTGTGCATATTTATAAAAATATATTCTGTAACTTGTTACATTGAAAGGCTTTAGCGTGTCCACTTTTAATAAATAGAAGAAAGAGAAATTGGGACAATGTGTTTCAATGCAGTATTAAAAATATTATATTTGTTATGAAAATGGTAGTAGGCTTCTTTCCAACGAAAAAGCATAAAATCTTACTTATCGCCCATTTCTAGCTAAAAACATTTGTTCTTTCAACGAATTTGTGCACTTTTTCCAGCAATAAATCAAGAACTAATGATTTGCACTTTGACTGAATTTACATCATTGTAATTTGAAACAAAATATTTCAGTGTTCTATTTAGAGAGAAAAATAATTCCACAATTAATGCTGATTGGCCATAAAAAGAATGGAGCAAGATCGTTAATAAATGAAATACACTCGGAATGGAATATTGAGACTATGAAATTGAAAAAAGTATGAAGTCTAGATGCCTCTAAACAAAAGGAAATAGGATGGGAAACAGTATTATACCATTTCATAATATTTGTTCATAGTTATAAATATCATTTTATAAAATGGTTATTATAAACACCGACATGGGTGACTGTGGTGATACAAATGGAATTACTGTTATTGATGTGTTGGGCTAATTTAAATTAAGAATGAAACCAATATTTTAAAAATATATATCAACGCGGACTTCAACACAGTTTTCTTTGAACAAAGACAATATTATGCCTTCCATATTCCACAGTGATCAACCCGAAGGTTGGTATGTTATGCCGTATGGATCATTAAATAATGCAAGTGTTTGATTCCAGATATTTTAAAACTCAAAGTAAATAAATGATCCCCACATTTCAATATTTTAAAATCCTATTTCGGAGGTGAGATTGTTCCTAATCAAGTACCAAATAAAATACTAATTAAGTAATTGCAAAAGCTATCACTATTCATTTTAACTATAAACAATATATGTATATATCTGTTAGTTTTGTATGAAATTCAGTGCTGTTATGTTTTCATTTTGTCTCTTAGACAAATATTACTACAAATTATGATTCATCTGTCTGTTTTGACCTGCTTGTTGCTATTATTGGAAAATCTGTCCACTGGAAATCAAAGAATCCTTCATTATTAATCAGGATTTACAGATTCAACCTATAAGTAATGACCACACACATGTATGAGATAGGACTTGAACCAAGACCCATAGAATAAGAGATTAATCCAGAATGAAGAACTGACAGATATTAGTCATTGTACTAAATGTATGTTAAGGGACTAAGAGTTGTCTTAAATGGAAGAGAAATGCCAACATTTGTAAATCCACAAATGCAAGAAGTTAATGTTGCTTCATATCCAGTTCAACTGGGTACCTTGCAAATGAAGGTAAAAATGTTTACAGCCTTATTCTGTGAATTTAGTCTCTACCATTCAAGTGATATTTAGACTATTTTACATGATTCAAAAAAATATTGTAACTATGGCATTGATGAAGCATAGGACAAAGCACCACAGTAATAAAAAAATTATTAATTTATAAAATAGAATCAATATATATAAAAGCATGTATAAGTTATAGGTCAGTACCAAAATATATCATATGCTTTTATTACAGTGATTTACAAAATATCACAATTTATGTCAAAAGCGAAAGTTCAAAATCTTTGAAAGGTGTATTAATTGTGCGCACACATTAAGGAGATTTCTTTATAAGCTGTTAAGGTGAATATCTAACCCAAAAAAGGAGCATCCACAGTTATTTAGATACATTAAGGATATTGTCCAGAATTTCATCACTTAACATAGTAGCATGAATGTGTCATGTCAATGAAGGGAGATTCAATTGGGCTGAAATGTTTAAAGATAGAAGGAAAAGTATTTCCCATCCAAAATGATAGCACGATCTCCATCCAAGCGGTAGGTGTAAAATTCATTATTATTTAGGGTTTCTCAATAAAAATAAACAACAAGCATGATTTTGAATTGAATTCTATCAAATTAAATCCAGCCAATCTGGCAAATAATCCTTTTTGTTATTATATAACAAAGATGAAACCTCGCCTCTTATCTCCCAAGGAATCTGTGAAAGTTTACCATATCTAAAACATTGTATTACAATAATCTGGCTTTCTGTGCATTTCCACAGCTGACTGTTTAACTTTTATTATTTCAAAACAACCATCCACATTAACAGCTTTGTTTAAAATTTTAACAACATTAAAGACTTTCTGCCAATGGTGTATGTATTCAACAAAATCAACCATTTTAAATTTTGAAAAATACACAGATAGGTCACCCTGACAATGATACTTCATGTTGAATCTATGGTCAGTTATTAAAACTTGTAAGTAAATTGATGTTTTACTCTCAACATCATGGATATTTAAAATTTTCAAAGAGTGAAATTAAGAAACTATTTTTATTGACTGTCACAAAAATATATTAATGTCTAATTTTAGATTTCGGTATATTTTTAACACTTTCCCTTGAAAGAGCTCTTACCAATTTGAATTTGAACATGAATACCAATATGAGGAAATATAACTTAAGTATAAAAAATAAAAATATAAAGTAATGGTCTGCTGCCAGAGTAAAAAAAATTGTCATATGAAACTAAAGATGGAAGAATTCTGCTGCCTATGTTGAAGCAACAGGAGATAATAAGCAGAAAAGCCCAAGAAAAGAAGAGATTTTTTCTATGATTTGAAGAGGTACAAAATGGCCATAGCCATCAAAGCACCCTATAACAAAAATATTACTACTACTGAGCAAAACACTTTGTATTTCCACATATAATTTATTTCTCAGCCTTGGTTTCAACACACAGCATAATCACATGAGGGTAAGAAAAGCTAAAACTCTTACATCCTTATACATATGTATATTGGAAAGTGGTGGGGCTATAGATAGGGGTTAGAGGTTCATTAAGAGATGTACATGTTGCATACTTTTGACATAGACAAAGCCAGCCTCCGAGAAAAGAAAATTGTAAGCAATGGAAATGTGGTGTTAAAGAAGAATGTTGAACATTTGATGGATAGACTGATCAATGAGGAAGTACTCAGAAGAGCAGACAAAAACAGAAGTTTATGGACTACACATACAAATAGAAGAGGAATGGCTTTTTCTAATGGAATTCCATGTTTGCAGACACATATGTATATAAATTTCAATGTGCTGAAGTGTTTTTTTTTATTTACACCCAAACACTAACAGGGTAATTAAAATACAGTGAAACCTGCCTTAAGGATCTACGAAATAATGGACGCTGAAGGAGGTGACGGCTGAAAGGCAGGAAAGTTTACATGGATCATAAGGGAAAAAGGTACCAGAAAAAGTGGCTGCATTAGGAGCTAACCACTGAATAAAGCTCAAAAACTGAGGCTGATAGATCAGCATACAGACATTAAAAGGGTTAACCTATCCTTTTTACATTCTGCCCTCCATTGGTAACTCAGCACTGGATTCTTACATCCTCATCTAACCCTTCCCATCCTACTAATCTCCTCACCTTATGCTAGCCATATCTTTTAACCCTGATGCTACCTCACCAAAAAAACACCCCATCCACTCCTTGACCTACAGCCCCTATCTATAGCCCCACCACTTTCCAATATACATACAGTAGAAGTCCGCTATAACGAGAGCTGATAAATGATGAAAAATCTCTTGTTATAACGCTCACTCATTATAGCCGACGGTCATTTAAATTCATCTCTTTCGGCATTTATAACAGCGCCAAAAGTAGGTGAAAATGAGAGATGAAGTAGTTGTATCAATCCATCCGCAAATGAATTGAAAATGGATCGTTTCATTAAAAAGATTTTAAAATATTGTCACCAAAAGTCATGCACTCGTAACTAATGTACGTCACACATCAGTATTA
>WURS02456181.1:0-13872 GCA_011762765.2 Rhinocypha anisoptera | reverse complement strand
GAAACTAGTTGTACCAGATTAAAAATCAAGTGGAAAAATACGGAGTACGTTATTCCTTTTCTGTGTCATCTATTACTTTTGTCTTCTTAAGAATTTTTACGACCTATGCTATCTTATTCCTTTTATTAATACACTAAATAATTATTTAACTATCATTGCTACCTCACTTAAAGCCAACTAAAATGGCTATTCTTTTCCTCCCACTACCTTCACTAGTATCCTACCTAATAACCTGTTTTTCAGCTTTATAATGCATTTCAATATCTTTCTCTACCGCTATTGCTCTTTCTCTCTCCTGTGACCAACTTTTGGGGAAGTAAACATTTTTCTATAGATCATATTTTCACATATGTTTTCTTTATTGTGTCTACTCAGAGTTGCTGTCATCTATTCCCATCTCTTCATAAATACTACTTTTGAGGCTTATTCTCCTAATGGCTAATGATTGAAATGTACTGCTTGCTCCATTTAATATTAAATGTTTAACTTAGCCTGATGATTGAATTTCATTTGACATGAACACAGTCCAAATTATTTGCCCTAAGGTATCATCTTCTTCCATGTTATTTGGAAGGTATCATTATTATTTTATAGGATAAAAAAAGCTTTATCATCAACATTGTTTTCAAAAACTAATTCATTTTACATCAATAATTTTGTCATCATACCCACTGTTTTGCACACCAATGTGTCAGCTTCTGGGTAATTAGCTATCACTTGATCTTAATTAGAACAAGTTCTAGGAGATTACTGCTTTGAGATAAAACTCTTTGTGCAGTGTTGGAATACCTTTATAGTACCTGGTGAAGTACTTTTTCCAACACAATGGATTCATAGTAATAATGGATTGAAAAATAGTTTAACCTCAGAAATCATGATTTCATAACTTTTTAACTTAAACAATGCCCTAAAAAATCACTTTTAATGACACCCTATTGACTTCCTATTTTAAAGTTGAAATAATTTCTTTTGAAATATGAACAGTATTTTCAGTTCTTTTTTGTTTTATTTCTTAATGCTTTTTTATAAAATATTCTTTAACTCCTCATGGTTGTTGAATCATTAAATGTAGTCAATGGGAAGAAAATGAATGAGTGGTATTTATAGCTGAAATATTCTTTAATTAAGAACTTTTAATTGGTTTGTGCCTCAGTTCCTTCTGTCAGTTAATTTTCAGAAGATTTGGCTGTGACTTATAAATTTTGGCTGGGCACAAGATTAAGACATATGAGATACATATTGTTATGTCATATATGACAAAGATAAAAAGCCTTTTATTTCTTATGAGAGCACTGAGATTCAACTGCCAGCAATAACTTGTTGTATGTCTAGAGTTTATTCCAGTAGAAGAGCATAAGTAAGCCTATCTCTGGTGTAAGGAAAGAAAGGCTCGTAGTATGTTAGGGTTGTACATAATGCTGTACATTAAATGTGATGTACTATTGTACCTCATGTATTGGGTAATATGTATTTTGAGGACTATTGTGTGTACATATTAATTTCATTTGATCGATCATATGTATGTCTATGAGTCATGTTTGTTAAGTAAGTACCATTTTGTATAAAAAGTGAAATGAATTTTTTAAAAATTTAATTTTCACGAGAATTTTCTACATAACTTTCACCATTGTTAAGGCACTTGTAATATTTGGTAACTAATTTGTGCATTCCATTTTCACAGAGGTGACATTACCAGTGCTCTCTTCACTGAATGCCTTACCAGTGCAGCTAATGACTTTTCACATTGGATTGGGGTTTAACTTGTTGATTCCAATTGTAGAGAGCTGCAGCAGCAAATAATGAAACTTTGCTGTGAGGCACTCTGAAAATTAAGTCATGCCATTTACTACATTGCCAAAACAAAACTACACCATTCTGGAAAAATTATTACATAATCAACATCACAAGGGCCTTAATAAGGGTGGAAATTAAACAACAATGTTGTTTACCAAATCACAATTATCAACCCTGAAGTTGATTTGATATTAGAACTTTCCCAGTATTATGCATGAGAAAATTCACACATAGGTAGACCAGTTCCTTTCCTAGTACCTCCTGTAGTTTCCCAGGAAGATCTGGTACCCAGAAAATCATCCTGCTTGGGTTTCTGCTGGAAGTGTTTAGAGGTTTCACAGGGACTTGAACCCAGGTCCCTCATTCAGTAGCCAATCACTACCAACTGGGCTACCATGACCTTGTAATGTTATTGAAACTATTCCTTTTGCTTGCTGTAATAAAACTAAGCAAAAAAGTGTTTCATTTTTACTTCAAAGTGGAACCTAGTTTACAAACATTCCTTGTCCATTTTCTTTAAAGTAAATATGATTTTTTTATATGCCCAGGTGGATTTCTTAAATGACTGAATTATTGGATCATGAAAGAGTACCACCGACTCCTTTTTTTGTCAACAATTTTGTCTGCTAACAGGTTAAGCCTTAGAGTAGAGAATGAGTAAAAGAGATTTTTTTTGCACAAAAAATAAGTGGGAGCAGGGTCTTTCAAGATAATATTGAAATTATACAGATAATATTCTTTTTTGAGTAACTTTCATTTAGTAGTTTTCACCAGGGGAAGAACATTAACTTGTAATAACTAATATGCAGTTATCATAGGTTACCTTATAATCTCTTCAGGGGAACTTCTCATGTAACTATGATAATTTCCATGGTAAATAAGTCAATACAGAATCATTGGGTGACAGAACCAATGTGGAACCCAGGAACACAAAAGTATTAACCATATAGTTATAATTAGGTAGAGCGAGTTGGCTACAGCACATTGTGCAATCATTGGTCACGTGACCTAAGGCAAGATGACATTTCTGTCATGGTTACACCTTTTGTTTATTTATCTATATTAAGAGTTCCATAGGAGTAAAATACCAAGTGAGGAATCCTTTCAGGGAATAACTTATTCCTAATCCAATAACCAGGACCATCACATACATATTTAAATTTACTTTTTGTGATTTTTTCATGTTTTTATGTAATTCTTTAATATTTTTGCCGTGAACCCTAGTAAGACTGTTGTCACAATGTTTTCTAAAGTTCTGTGGTACTTTTAAGATGGAAAATTTGTGATTTCCCTCTATGTATATGAAATCCTGTGCTCCGTAAATTTTGAATTTGCGATTACAGTGCACGGCAATAAGTGTGTAATGGTTCGGCGTGTAGTATGAAATTTATTTTTAAACCAATCGCATGCCATTGTGGAAATGTCATGTAGTTTCAATGATGGAACAGCTTTCTCTATACTGTGCAGCCAGGAGGCTCACTCTACACATTATAACTCTATGGTATTAACACTTTTACTTGAGTCCTGGAACTGTTGTTCTTAGGCCCCAAACATTTGAAATGGATTCCTAAACCTCAGTAGCTGGAACCTAGACTTTTGATATGAGTTTCAGATTCTATTCCTTGTTGGCAGCAAGCTTCACAAAACCACTATTTTTATAAACAGTGAAAGGAAAATACATATTTTACACCAGTTTACAATTGGGGCTGTTAACTCAAATTGGTGAAAAATTAAGGTTCTCCTCATGTTCAACCAAGTCCTATCCATCTCTTATTTATTTCAAAGTACTGTGCTTCCTTGTTATTCTTGAAATGTTTTCCATTTATTTGTTGTATCATGGTGCAGTAATTGTTATGTAAATATTTACAAAGGTATGAGGAGACTGACATTGTCACTCCTTGTTAAGTAACACAAAGTAAAGAAAAATGTATTAGTGGAATTATTATATCATATTTTCATGAATATATGCCTGAACATGTAGAAACTATTTCTCCATTGTTATTGCTCTGTAAATTTTTTGAAGGCATTAAAATATTATGCAAAAGAAATTAATTTATTACATAACCATTTGTGATTTTATAGTTTATGATTATTTGTTATAGAACTCCACCAGGTGACTGCCCCCTCAGTGGATTTTATACCATAGAAATGCTTGATTTGAATGCTATCATCCAATAAAAACTATTGCACTCTTCCCTAAATAAAAAATTTCTTAACACTTAAAGTGGGCAACAGCCAGCTTTTAGCTCTACATATTTTCTACCTTTTTTCATGCAGTTATAAATGGCCTCTTGGAGTCCAACTTGCTAGGTAAATTTCCTAACTTATATTGTCAATTTAAAGGTTACTTTGATGGATGATAAAAACAATGTTGGAGAATAATAAAAATTATTATTTCAAAATACAAAATGATTCTTGACACATCTTAAAAAATAGCCTATCATTTTCCTGCCAAGTTTTCTAAATTATGCATCATCACAGGTTGAAGATTGGTTGTTATAGCTCTCATAACTACCCTGTCACCTGCCAGCTTATTCATAACTCTTAACATTCTCTATTATCTATTTTTAATATCCCATCCTACCTAAATAAAGGGTTCTTCACTCCTATTGTCCCTTCATATATTGGGTAAAACAACTCATCCTGTGTATATTTGCCAGCTTTTATAAAATAATTCTTATGGTATCTCTGGTGCCTTATTCACCCACTCATTCTGTCATCTATAAGCAAAACATCCTGTAAACATCAAATAGCACCGATTTCATCCTTTTCCACAGTCTTATATCATATCTAATTTCCTGCTGTATAATCCTTTAAGACTATACATACTTGGTTCTTTACCACTTATTTTTCTTCTCACATGCATCCAATATTAAAAATTGTGCTGAAACAACGCAGCATTAAAATGCAATCTATAAAATAAAAATTTGCGTTATGCTGCCGCAATAAAATAAGGCTTGGAAATAACAATTAAGAATTCCATTTTAACCTGTAAATTTCTTTATTTAAGTGCATAGTAAATATCAGAGTAAGTATGGCTATCACATTTCTCTTTCGGAAATAACCTATTCCATTGAAATTAAACTATTTTGGCCATTTAAAGTCAACTTTACACTAAAATTCTTTTACGCCCGGCACATTTACGATTTGAAAAAAATGCCGAGAGTTGGCAACCCTCTGCCACCAGATGGTGTGATTTTGAAAAGATTTCCAATGTTTCCAATTATTTGTCAAAGTCGTTAGAGAGATCAAGGTAGATAGTGAAATTATTGTCATTGGTCATTATTTTTTTTAGACAATAGTGTTCAGCGAATGCACTCTAGAGAAATACGATAGTGATATCAAAGCAAATTCGGAACATCAAGCAAGTTTTATTATTTAAGCATATACAACTTTTATGAATTATCCGTATCAAATGCTTGCCTTTTATGTCATTAAATCAAAATGTTATTGTTTTTCATCCAGGGACATTTAATTAATGTTAAAAGAAGATGACAGAAATGCGTTCTCACCCTCCGTCGGGTGGTAAGCACATCGAAAACAAGCCATCGAATATGATCACAAGAGAGGAAAATGATTTGGTGTTTCGGTTGTTGGGCCCACGATGTCAAGTAGGTTCCCTTTCTGTGTGTGTCTGTTATTATTTTTGTCATTTGTTGGTGAGGCGAAGTGTTCCACTGGGTCGTCACATTTTCGAAATCGGTATTTGGCTCTTAATGTAAACTTTGCATTCATAAATGTCGTAAACTAGTTCTTTCCCAAACCCTCTTGTTAAAACGTCTATGTGCCATTTTATGCCAAATTAAATGTTTCTGAATATGCAAGAGAGGGATTCGTTGTACATCGAAGGTGAAATGTCATAATTAGCATAGAGTAAGCTAATGTTGAGATTTTGTTGTGCCAATACTTTCGTTCAGTTCTGGTTGCTTCTCGCCTTATTATCTCGGTGAATTATTACCATATGGGCTATTTTTTAGAAATGTGTCATTATGGAAAGGGTTTTTAGTTTATCTGTAAATGGATTCGACCCCACCTAGTCTTTACATATTATCGTCTTTCTCTTGTTTAGAATGTGAAAGTGACTGGAAGCATGACATTTAGGGGTGTGCCCGGTTTGGATGTTGGTGATGGTTGAGTCCTTGACGATGATTCATTTATTGGCTGCGGTCATTGATGTGATTCACATACAAACATTTGTTAGTTGTATTGTTTCTAAAAAGTCTTCATGCTCAAGTTGACATTGACACTCAATGGCAAATTGCTGCAAGTTGCAAAAACCCATTCTATCATGATAAAATCCTCTATTAAATTCATTAGTCCTGAGATCTATGAATATTCCAAGATATTCAGGCTGAAGTGGCTCTTGCGGTGTTCACTTTTTTATTCTATGATTGCTACTGATAAACTTAAAAAAAGGAATCTTGGTGGGACAGCATAATGTTTTTTGTGGTGTGTAATATTTGATCACCAACTTCGATTAGAGATTTCTCTTAATATTAATTAAACGCATGACATGGACCAAGATAATTGACTCTCAAACACTGGATCATAATAAATTTTATATGATATCAAATGTTATTAATACTGCCCTAATTGTTGAAAACATTTTACTGTTCTCACACCTGGCCAATATTATGACTTGAATGGGGGCGACCTTGTTGACCGACCAACTTTTTTGTATCAATTTTAAGAGTATAAGAGTTGGCAAACATATTGCCAAAGGAATAATCCGATTATTATTAAAGTTTGGTACCAGTAGTATCTCCATTTTGGTTTTACACTGATTTAAAGTTTCAGGTTTGTACCGGAAGGAGAAAAAGTTGGTACTTTTTTGTTTATGTCGCAAAAACATGTAAAAAAAAGAGTTAAAATGCTTGTCTTATACCACACATTATAAGCGAAAATCTGGTATCAATTATGTCGAGATTGATTGGGTGGATTTCTTGTAAATTAAGTTTATACTTTGGTATCCACAATTTTTAATCTGATACCGCTAAGTTTTTTTGTATTTTCCCACTTTATTTCCCCCTTTTCTCTAAAAAATGAATAATAATAACTATAAAATAACAAATTATTATGTAATAATTTAATTTATTTAGGATAATATTTTAATTCTTCAAAATTTTACATAGCCAAACTCACCATCTTAATTCATAATAACAATGGAGAAATATTTTCTACATGTTCAGGCATAACCTCATGAAAATATGATGTAATAATTCCACTAATACAATTTTTTTCACAGCTGCATCTCAAAGGGCCATAATTTACTCTTTTTTTACTTTCCTCAACAATCTGGTTTTTACATTATATGTACATGGTATGGCCTGCCATTTGGTGTCTGGACAAAAAGCCCAAAATCATTAAAGTCCAAACCAAAATATTATGGAATTTATGCCCATTGGACTTTTTGTCTGGTAATCTCCATGTTTGACTTTATACCAGTCTTTCTTATATATTTCTCAAGGTTCCTGAGGTTGATTCCTTTTCACCTTTAAGTGTCTCATTTTCTAGTTCAATTCTTCTCATAATTTTCTTGACACCGTGCCATATTTTTGGCAAGAATTATTTCCAAGTAAGTTGTTCTCTACACGATTCAACTTTTTTCCTTTGATCTTGAATTTCACATTTCATCCAAATTTAAAAACCAAAATTCTCAGTGATATTCTTTGAGAATGTTAATAACAGCAAAATTTTAATGGATTTTTTTCAAATTTTTCCAAATCTGGCATTGTTGGCTCTTGGAGAAGTAATCATTATTGCTCTTTTTAGTACCTATTGTACTAGTTTCCAACAGAAACACAATGCTATGACACATGAAGGTTGTATTTTGTAAGGAATAATTAGATGGCGATTTTTCAGAAATATGGAACATAAGAAGTTATAGTTTCTCTTCATCTAGCACATGAGTAATGAACTAAGTAACTCCATGATAAATGCTTTAAATTAATCAACTCTTGTAAAAATATCATCATAATTTTAGAGTGAAATACTTGCCCTTAAAATTGCCAATAATGGTAAATTTTATATTGATGTGGGTGAAGAAGGTACTTTGTCAAGGTCAAGAAATTGTGGTATTAATTGAATTTTTTATGTTTTGTATACATTTATTTTCAAGTTATATGGGCAGGTAGAGTAGAAGTAACAGGACTTCCTTATTGTGACTTATTTTTACCATACTTTCACACTATTGTAATTCTTGTATCTTTTGAAATGTAATGGTTTACTACCTATCACGATAAATTTAGATATTGTTTACTTAAGGGCTCACTGAACTGTTGCATTATCAATGATGATAATTTATAGAAATTCATTTTTTCATTTTTAATGTTTGCATTAGAGTAAGCCTGTGGTGTTATGGTGAAGGTTGTTGCATGAGATTGATTTTTCATGGAATGTGTCCCATATTTTCAAGGGGTGCTGTCGAAGTTATTTTTTTTATAAAATTCATGAAACCTTGACTAATATTTTATACGTTTGTCCTGTTATTAGACGTTAGCCACAGCGGTAGTACAGTTATATCTCAGTGAGGCACCTGATCACAGAAGCTGGCGGAAAAGAGAGTGTGGGGTTCTGTGTTTTGTGAGAGACAGCCAGCGTCGCTCGTATTTCTTCCGCCTATACTGCCCTTTGAGGCGCACATTACTCTGGGAGCATGAAGTCTACAATAACATGGAGTATAAAGCCCCTCTTCCATTTCTGCATACATTTGAGGCAGAGGTAAGTACTTATGTAATTTTTAACATTTACATTGATATGGAATTTTTGTTTGTGAATTCATTAGCAATAAAACAGTTGTTAATTTAATGGAAAATAAACTTACATTTTAAGAAAAACTGCAAGTTGTATGTTCACTTTTTTACGAAACTAAAAAAAGAAGGGGCATTAATTTTGAATTTTTAAAATACTTTGTTTTTTTCTTCCTAGGTAAATATTTTCGTGTTACCAAGGGGGTGATGGTTATATTTTCCAATTCTATTTTCTTCAGAGCATCTTATTTTGGGCTTCATTGTACACATTACATAGTAATATTGGCTACAGTACTGGCCAGTGAGAAACAATTATTTTGCATAATTCATCTGTGTGCAAGACTACTAGGAACTTCTTCAACACTCATGTTTTCCTTAAGTCTGCTCTGTGCCTTTGACTTTCATGTTAATTTGCTTAAGCTTTAGTAAACAAGATGATTCATGTGGATCCCTTATGATATTATGTATTTAGAGATAATTAATGATGGTAAATTTTCCCTCTTTTGGAACAGAATTTCTTCATGTTTTGATCATTTCACTTGGAAGTTGTTATTAAACTGTTAATAGCATATAGTTCAAGCTATTGAAAACAAAAACAATTAACATCACTCATTATTTTTTTATTAGGAGAATCTAATTCATTGTTTTGAAAAATTTTAATTGATTCATTATGATTGTTTATCATTATTCCTTTAATATCTAAAACTTTTTATGTAAAAAAACCAATTTGATAAAAATTTGGAGCACAATTTGGCATTCAATTCTTGACTTAACATTTTTGTAATGGGATATTCAAATTCATACCTGTTGATGGAAACTAATTTATAAATTATGCAAAATATAATTCACTGTTTCTTTTTTTTCAAGGAATGTATGGCTGCATTCAACTTTGCTAATGAAAGTGAAGCCTTATTATTACGAAATGCCTTGCAGGAGAAACTTGAGAATATGAAGAAGAAAAGGATGGGTGGTAATGAATTATTTTTTAAACTTTTTTTATGTTTCGTATTTTTTTCAAACTATTACCATATTAGTTTAGTTATCGTGTGATGCCAATTATTTGGAAAAGTTTTAGTTAATCATGAAAAACAAAAGTTTTTCTTTGCATTTAAGGTATTTACAAATATATAAATTTATGAATGGAAACACATATTTATTTAAAAAAATAACAAATTTTAATAAATGATTCATAGTTGACATAACTTTTAAGTTACAGAAACTCTGTATGTCATGGCAAAATCAAAATATCCTTACTTTTCTCATGTTTAATCTTCAGATATTGAAGAAATGTTTGAAACATTCTTATCACTTGAGATGCCTTGATCTGTCCTGAAACTTACTTCTGTGCCATCTCCATTGTTCATTACGTAGGAATTCTTTTATAATTGAAGTGGAATTAGCCATGACTTTGTCCAAGACATTTGAGATTTAATCAACTAAGTTTGAGGTTTATTATTTCTTAACATTTCCTAATAAAGGAGATTAGTAGTTTCTGGTCATTATCCACATATTGCATTACTCTCTTTTGAAACTGCTTAGTAATCCCATGACATTTATTCATCACTACTGGTTTTCAAATTTTGTCTCACATCTCTTCTGTTGTGAAATATAATCCCGAGACCTAGTTTATCCTCTACACTTTATATTTATTAATTTTCTAATCTGAACACAAAGGGCTTAGATGCATATCAAAAGTTGCCATTGCAATGGCAAAGATAATTTTCCTTTTTATTTTTGTGACCTTATTTAAACCATCTTATTCAGCTTGTATTAATTAGAATATCTTTTAGCCTTTCAGCAATATGGAATTTCTTATTTTAATGGGTGTATCTTGAAATGTCAGAAAGTGCATTACATTTTAATAAATTCATAATAATTATATTTATTTGAAAATTTTCTATTTCCTAAGAAATCATGTGTTTAACTCTTTCATGGTTGCATAGGATAAATAAAATTTCACAAAACTACGCTACTCATATTTATTAATAACTGCTTTCATCTACATAGTGAGGGTTGTGGTGATTTTTCGTATGTAGATAAACCAGTCGTTTATAAATAGAGTAAAATTTTGCTGAAATTTGCAGTTTACTTATGCTATGCAATATTTTCTTTATTATATTTTGAATCAAAGGATTGCAATTCTAGTTTACTATTTAAAATCAATTTGAATATTTAATACTATTTTGTACTATTAATAATTTTCAGCATAAGACCTTCAATATTAAGGTTTTAATTGATGAAGTGAAATATAGACATGAAGTACATTTTGTGTATCATTTTTTGTGCATCTGTGGGTTTTTCTGCTGGCCTATCTGGTTATATGTAGTTATTGACATGGGATAGACATGGTTATAGACATGACATGTAACATCAACTGCACGGCATCACACTTGATTAGTATGTCTTATATGTTGCAGAGTCCTATGATGAATCCTTACTTATGATAATGCCAAAAATGGGAAGTAGTGACTTTTTATATGCTGTGCATACTAAAATTTTAGTTGCAATTGAACAATTTCCTTCCACAGATCGTCGATCAAGACCACCAAGCCAACCTCTAGCTCCAATTCAGAGAAGGGATACTGGCAATATCCAAGTGCCTGGCCCCACTCTACCAAATGGATTGCCTGAATCACCTTCGCTTTCAAGGGGGAAGAAGTACAAGAATAGGAGGGAGAAAGAAAACCGTAAAAAAATTACTAAGGCTGATATTGGACTACCACTTGATTTCCGACATGTCTCACATGTTGGTTGGGATCCCAATCGAGGGTTTGATGTAGATAATGTGGAAGATCCTCAGTTAAAACAATTCTTTGTGATGGTAAGTATGTTTTATTGCATAAGATTGTGTCATGAGAATGCAGTATTTCCTTTTCAAGATAAAACATTTGGATTTTAAACATTTTTTTTAGATAATATCACCTGTGTGTAAAAGGTACATGTTGTGTTGTTTGTGTTGTTTTGTGTTGTGCCTGTTCATAGAAATTAAGCTATGTAAAAAAATTTGGAGGATAAATTCCAATCATTTCTCTGGCTAAGTAAGGTGAACATCAAAGATAAATAAATATAGTTTACGGAACTGAGATACTTATTGAGTGAGCTATTAAAAAAGATAAAATGTTTGGAAGAAATGTTTTCACTTTTATGACAACTCTTTTGATTCCTTTGCAAATTCAGTTAAAAGATATAAGGTAGTAGTGTAATGAATTACATTTTTACTTGACTGCCCAAAAAAAGGAGTGTCATGTTCTCAGTGGCTAGCTCTATATTTATGTTTGTTCCACCATAGCAACTTAACTACTCTACTGATTTTGATTCACAAACAATCATTTGAATAGTTACGTTATTGGGAGTGTTATAGGCTATATATGTCTATGACACTACCGATAATATAATTATTCAATTTGCACATTGATACTACAGTTGCAACCAAACGTTTCCCTGGATTTTGATGTATAACCCTTCAGTGGACTTCATAATGTGGTTGTGAGCTTAATAGAATATAAGAAATTTCTTTATATTCTCTAATAAAATTTCTCAAGACTATGCAAAGAATTACAATATTTTGTTTTCTCATTTATCTGATTCATCTAAATGTCTCTCTTTTTATGTTGTGTTGACCAACAAGGACAACATAAAAAAAGCAAGATTGGTTTTCTTTTCATTGGATATATATATATAGTATATATATTCATGAATTTATATCTTTATAGCAAAAATGCATAGTTTGGGACCACAAGTATTATTGTTTGATAAAATGGGTCATTTTTACTTTCCTTTTAGGGGTTGGGTAAAAATATATTTTTTCAATATTTTCACACAGTTAAGAATGGAGCAAGAACATGCCCTCTATGAATAGTGTTTTATTGCTAATTGGCATTGGTGGCAATCGGCGACTATATCTATCACCTGGTATGCCTTATATCAATTGGGAAATTTTGACCTTCACTTAAAATTTTCCATGTAGTTGGGGCTGTTTCTGTGTATATTTGTAATGTTACACTGTCTAAACAGTATGAATTACATATTACTGATGGGAAATAAGTTTGACACTTTATAAAATTGAGATTATAGCTCTATGGAAAAGGATGAAGGATTGCTTCTATCATCTCAAGGTATTGTGTTTGTTTCTGTGCTGATTGCTTTTTCTTGCTTTCAAATCCAGGCAGGTGTGTCAGAGAGTCAGCTCCAGGATAGAGAAACAAGGGAATTCATTTATGACTTCATTAATAGACATGGAGGCATTGATGCAGTCAAGGAAGACATCCATGCCACCCCCTCACCCCCATCTGGGCCGTCACCACTTTCAGCTGCAACGAGTGGGCCACCACAGTTACAAGGGCCACCGCCTCCTGTTCCTGCAAGATTTGTTAATGCCCCAAGCACACGAACAACGCATGCTCCTCCCCCACCACCACAGCAGCCTCCACCTCCTGTGCGAACGGGGCCTCTCCCACCTCCGCCCCCTCCACCTCTGCGTACCATTCCAAGAGCAGAAGCTTCTCAGCCTGCTCCCGCTGGTCGGACTGTAGGTAAGATATTAGAAATGTACTTAATTATATGTTATATATCCTTCTCCGTTTACTTGCAAAAATAAATAGTTAGGGACCACAAGTATTATTGTTTGATAAAATGGGTTTCCTTATTGGGGTTGGACAAAAATATATTTTTTCTATATTTTCACACAGTTAAGAATGAAACGAGAACACACTCTCTACATAATTAAAATGTAGAGAGAAATTTCCTTTTTCTCGATATTAAACATTAAAAAACCTTATTGGTCTTTTTAAACATTAATGAAAGATATGAGTGAATGCTTTACAGGTGGTTCAAAATGACTTAATCATGTAATTTTTGTTGGCCTTTGCTACCACCACCTATTGGATGTCTGAATGTGTCAAATTTTAATTTGTATGTCTCATGCTTCCTTTCTTAATTTGCTCAGAGAAGAACAAAATGGTGTTCTTTGTTAGTTTGTGTTATTTCTCAATTTTGTTTTGGACCTGTAAAACGTTGAAAGAGTTAAGAAAACTCAGGACAGTTGTAGCCGCGGAAAAGATGATTTCTCCATATGAACTGGTGCTTTTCTGGCCTATTGTATTTGTAAATCCCTCTTGGGTCTTCAACTGGGTGAGTCTTTTAGTGCTGACGTTTTGATGCTCATCTTGAGCATTATTTTTTCAAGGTAATTGATTCACCTGGCTGAAGACCTGAAAGGAATTTATCAATGATTTCTTCATATTTTTGTGGATTTGGGAATGATTTTTTTTCAAATTTTATTTTCCCTGAAGGTGGAAGTTCTCCGGTGGTTGCTCCTCCCCCCCCCACC
>WURS02456170.1:0-13873 GCA_011762765.2 Rhinocypha anisoptera | reverse complement strand
CCTTCCAGCCCCCTCTACTTCCTCTCCGCCTCCCTTCCTCCCCCCCCACCCCCCCACTCTCTCCCTCTCTTTCTCGGCGAGAGAAACCCCGCATTTTTACATTCCTCCGTCCCGAAAATTAATATGCCGCTCCTTCCTCCCTCCTCCGCCCACTAAAAATATCTTACCCCAGAAGGGGGGGAGATGAAAATATGCGGTCTTCATGAAAAGTACCGGCTTTTTAAGTACTCGGCGTTCGAGTTGTCTCTGAAGTGTTTCATTTTACGGCGTGAAGGTTTTGGATGAAGTTTTATTAGCTATCTTCTATTCAAGCTATGTTGATATTAAAGAGGAGGATTTATGCCCGGAGCCATCCAAGAAGTTTTATTTTTTAAAGAAGGGAAGATATTAATTTTCCTTGACTAGATTTGCATTTATGGAGATATCTATATGAAGAGGGATGCAAGGCTTATGATCTGGTCATAACTTCTTCATTGAGAATTCATCTTCATAAATTTCTTCAATTGAGGAATAATTTTCATCCAAGTCACTGGATAATTTCTTGGACTTAGCACTAAACTTCTCATAAGTGTGTAAAAGTCTCATTGTATTACTACAACTGCTATGAGCTCGTCTTGCAGGCATAAATTTCTAATTAAAGGGAAATATTGAAAACCGTTCAAATATTTTTAGTCCTAGTTACTGTCAAATTTTGAGTTGTGACCGTACTGCTAACTCTTGCTATTCATTGAGCAACGAAGCTACTATATTTCTAGTGAGGGAGTTCCTGACATAGCTGTAATGCCTTGCGAGGAAAAGTATCTTCCACATAAATGATGAGATATACTCGTATACGAAAAGCGCGGGGGAGTTAAAAATGTCCAATTCTTTTCGACAGTTTTAGACTGAAGTATGGCTGGATAAAGTCCCATTGTTACCTTTTTGGACCGAAAAACCATATACTTCCAGTGATTATTAATGACCATAGTCATTATTTAGAATTATTTTCTTATATAAAAAATAACGGTTCATATTAATTTCCACTCTAAGATCCTCGTTTCCATCATGCTACCAAAACACTGCAAGCATTGTAAATAGTACGATTTCGGTTGCAAAAACTTGAAGTTCTTGAAATTTCGTTTTCCTTTATTTACAGATTAATTAGCAAGCTAACTTAATTAACGATAAAATGGACTACCGGAATGCACAACTAGAGGTCCCAATTACTTAAGTACTAAGAAGATATTACAGTAGATAAACAAATAATTACTAGAATTTATAGGAATTTCTGTAGAAAAGTTCATTACAATGCAATAACTGAGCTAATCTGGCTAGATTGATGAAATATGAACCATGATAGAATTTTCTGTTCATTTTTTCATGTAAATATCATTTAACGTGGGCCAGTAAAAGTAGATACAAAAATATAAATATTCTAACGTGATTATATGAAGATCAAAACGTAACAAAGATTTCTTTGTAGCCCTTGGTGAAAACATAATATATTTTCGCGTCGTCACTGTCAAGTATAAAATTTTCTTTCTTCGGAATAGACAGACGCGTCTCAGGAAAACTCGAGGGCACAGCCACCTACCGCCACCTGATTTCTTCATTGCGAGTCTTATTTTAATAGTTACCGTCATGGGGTATCACTGTCAGAATGTGGATCTCGATTGTGACATTTGTAAGGAAATCGCGAACTGACTGAGGCAATGGTGTTTCATTTCACTTGCATGGAAACATCTTATTATCTGTTAATTGCCATCTCGCTCTTTCAAAAGCACATATCTCTTTTTTGCTCGCTGCTTGAAAAACGCGACTTGGTCTTCCAGGGAGGGTATCACCAGAGAGGTCCAGTTTCAAACTTAAGCGAAGCGACTGTCTCCGTTGCTGGAACTTGGAAAGGATATTCTCCGCGACCATATATATGTGGTACCCCACGTGCAGTAGGTACCATGCATTATAAAGCTGTATTATGGGTACCGTAATTATAGGATTGAATTTCATCAAAGGAATTTTTTAGGACCATACAGCAACGATGAACGCTTGGTCGTCGTTCGTTTTTTGTTTGGCTATTGTTTGCTTTGCATTCATGTGAATGATCATTATTAAGGAAAAATTCTCATTTTAACAAGAAATTAATTTTCCATCTTGGCAATTATAAATTAAATTGTGGAACCAATGCGAATAATAGTCAATAATTTACAGTAAAAACAAAAGGAGAGGTTGAGAAATAGGTGGATAAGAATCAATCAGAAATAAGTTCCCCATTTCTTTAGAATATGATTGTATCGATGGCCTCGATCATGGTTTGACATGTACGGTATCGATGAATCTGCTCCAACTTGGATTGACTAATTTGTTTATGTTGTACCGTGAGCAGTGCCACAATTTCATTTACACATACCTGTAGGTACAAATTTTCTCTAAAAATTTAATAAAGTTTTTTCATATATATACACTTATTTTCAATCTGCATTCATATTCTGCTCAACCACATAAGGTCCTCAGAACAAAAACCAGAGCTAAAATCAGAAAACATCATTATCGTGATTGCTGGTACCCCTTTACTTCTCACGGTTTGCTCTATTTATTTACCGATATGATTGTATTTCGTACTACGAATGTGTAAGGCGACGAGCAGTTAACCTAGTGTTAGCATAGACCACAAAGAGCACTCGGATAACAATTAGCACACTCCTAATCACATCGGTCGTCGATATCACAACAAATTACTACCAACTTTTGGTTGTTATTGCTACAAATGTTTCAATGATGAATTTGAAATAAAAATGTTGCTTCCAATCTTAATATATGTATGTATGACTGGAAATACAATCCTCTGCTTAGTATTTCAATGGTTTCCGGGAACTAATGCATTATGTGGCGCATAATAATATGCCTATTTATGGTAATAAGCATTGCCTTATTACCATACATAGGCATAATAGCTGATTCATTCTATGAGTATTCGCATGCGATAATTACAGACAAGTATTTTTACACTCAATTTTCACTATAAAGCTCAAATCATTAATGTGTATTAAAGAAATGCTATTTATTTTTTGTTAGTTATGTTGCAAGTAGACAGTTGTTATTCTCTATTCTGCTTATTATTAGTTATGGATTAACTTCAGGGAATAACGACAAGCTCAATCACTGTTTTAAAATGCGGATTTGATGTAGCAGTGCTGCGAGCTCAAAAATTGCGATGAAAACCGGAATACAAGAATCATCATCATCATAGGTTATCAATCCATAGACTGGTTTGCAATAGCTCTCCAAAGCAACCTTCCACCTGCCAACTTCCTCACACCCTTCTAGTTCCTAACCCAAATACGTATTCTCCATCATTCTATCTCATACACCATTCTTGGCCTATTTCTAGGATTCTTCCCCCATCTGTAGAAGTCACAATTAAAAATTTAAGTTAAAAGTTTTACACGACTCGCCACTACACCAAATCTTTGAATCACAAATTGCTACCAAGCAACCATTCCTCTTATCGGTGAACGAACTCGCGATCCTTCCCCCAGTCAGTGAATGAGAGAGACATTTGCTCCTTCATTTCATTTAGCTAACGGACTAGTTTAAACCACGGACTAATTAAATCGTCTTTTCTTAGCTTTTTGTCTCCTATGGTCTTTGTTTCTTCGGCATGCACAGCGTCCTTGCGTATTCGCGCGGATGAAACCTGTTTTATACGGCACTCTTTATCATTCCTAGGAGGAGGATTTTCATCCATTTGTTAAGTTCGCCGCATCCTTTCCCAGTCGCCCGCACTCCCCTCCTTCCCTTCCCACTCCCCATCTCCTCCCTCCATCACTCCCCACGATCCCTCGCTCGCAAGGTAATCTCCTTCCCTCCCACCCACCCCCTTCCTCGGTTCATTCTCTGCTCCCCGTCTTCCAAGCAGCCTCTCCCCTCCAAACTGCCGGTCCATTCATGCATTGGTTACCGCTGTCGTTCCAGGATTTCGAAGCACGAGTCGTCCGCTCTTCCCTCCGTGTGTGGTGGTCCGCGACGTCCTCTTTTATTATTTCCCTTTTTCTGCAAGAGGAGAGGACGGAGAGAGAGAGAGAGAGAGACCTCCTCCTTTCCCGTTGACAAATGACGGCCGTTTGGCATCGAGCGATTTCAGGACTCCCTCTTCCCACTAAATTTCGACCGCCGGGAAGGAGTGGGAGAGGGCCTTTTATAGCCATTGCTCCTCAAGTTTTCGGAGGAGAGTGCACGTCTGCCATCTCCGTCCCAATCGTCTCTCCCTCTCTTCTCTTTTTTCTTCCCCTTCACTCTTCAAGTTGGTTGTCGAGACTTGTAGTTTTCTTTTCGTCGCGTCCTCTCCCGCGACAGTTTTTCCTTCTGCACGCCGATCGACGTTCTTTTTCTTGGGTGGGGATGTCTTTTTATTTTCCTTTCTCCCGCTCTCTTCGTTCGCTCTTTTCCCACTTGGAATTGAATCGGTTAGTGCCCGCGTCCCGTCATAAAAGATTATGGTCGTCCGACTCTTAAAGTACGTGGATGTGTGTGGTCACATATCAATTCCCTTGCGTTTCCTTCGAGTTTCCCCTTTCGCCGCGAATGAAAGATTGACGGTCGCGTTAGTGGCATAATTCAACGCAAGTGTATCGTTCCCATGTCGGGATATCCAAAAACATCACCCATTGTATTCATTAATCAAGCAATTCCTACGAATTTACCTCCATATGAGTCGATCCTGGGTACGATTGCTTGGGAGGGAGATCTTCTGCATGGAATCTCAAGGTTGACAAACCTTCTGTCTCATAAACTCTAATCAGTCATTGAAAAATATTTCATCAAAAACACTCGAATTTTTTGTCGTGAATTATAATTATCGACCCAAATCAAATCCGGTGTCATTTTAATGATAAAATCGAATACAATCTACTCGAATATGGTGGATAGCAAATATTGATAGTGCAAATATGATACAAAAATACAACAACGATGATATAAATAATATGAATACATACGACGAAATTTGTGCCAGATATATTCCTTCGCAGAAAAAAACGAATTTAATCTCATGAACTACCAATATTTCACTTATATTATCCAGAAAAATAAAGCAGAATGTGTAAAACAAATTTAGCGTAAAACAAACAGCAAAAAAATTTCGACACAGATTGTAAACCTGAGCTAGTGTTTATTTATGACTATCCGAATTAGCAAGAGCTGATGTCTTCATTTAATTTAATTCGTGTGTCAACAGCTTCTGCTGTTGCAATATTGAGGTAAAATTATTGAAAATGATACTACATATACATTGTATATTAAGCTAACGATTTAAATAATGTTAAACTTTTGCTAAATTAATAGTGATTATCGTTTTTTATAATCAGTATTTATTGAACAGCCCTATTATAATGCTCACTAATATTTATATGTTACCACAACGAGAGTTAAAGAGTAGCCACAGTAGAATTGAGTTAGGACACGTCTTTTGATGAATTTAGCCTCTGCGGAGGCGTACTGCAAAAATTGATTTGTCCTTTTACAGTTATGCTACTAATGAATAATCCTTGTTAGTTACACGAACATTTATTGAAAAATAGTCATTCACCTTACCATAAAGTTATGGCCAGTGAATTATATCCGAAGGAGAGAGGGTACCAAATGAATTTTCACTTGCAACACGTATTTGTCATAGAAACTTAAGGGTGAAACTGGGCATTTCTTGGGGATGAAAGGTACGGATCACACTTAAGGGTTATTGCAGTTAGTAACGGCACATGAGTTCCTGGAAAACAAATCTCTTTTTCAATAAACGCAGTAAAATGATTTAGTTAAAGTCAGTTATTTCGTTTTTGTACTAGAAAATATTCTCAGTCATTACTCCGTTTTCACTATAAAGCATCTTTCCCGAGCAAAAATATCCCTAGATTGGATCAAGTTACTACGGGTGACCTTAAAGAAGTCAGTCGATCCTCTCTTTCGGGGCACTCTGAAGAATTTCCGACCATTCCTCCCGCCCACACACCCACCCACGGCAGAGTCTTCGGAGGTCCTTCATTCCAATCCACCGGACGGAAAGAGAGATGTCACCGGAATAGGGCCGAGGTTCTGAGGGTGAAACAATACGGGGAAGGGGGATGGAAAGGGGAGCGAGGGGAGGGAGGATGGATGGAATGGAGTGAGATTGCTGCTGTGGTGCCAGGGGGAGGCCGGGTAGGGGAGGGAGGCAAAGGACAAGCTGGAAAATAAATCTGAGAGCCGCTTCTTTAAAGTCTCCAGAAGTCTGTCCTCGAAAGGGGTGGTCTCCATCCAAATGGAGCAAATCAACCGCCACCCAAATGGATTCAGACCCCTGAACGAGCAACGGGGTGCTAAGAGAGTTGTTTGAAGGCGTACCGTTAGAAATATATATTTCGTATAAACAGCCGTATGTGAATGTACAAAATGTCATGTGTCGATGATGGAAGAGGAGACAGAGGAACCCAGGGTAGACGAACACAATTCCTTGTCAAATTTTCGGCTTGCGCCGTTTTCGAAACAGGAGAGAGACTTCCTGTGCATATAAGGAAGTGTTCTTAGCTTAGGAATATTCTTAATTGTGAAGTATCTCTTCAATCACTAAACTTCATCAGAAACTTCAAAAACCAAAGTTAAACTTGCAAGTCTTTATGTAGTCCTGTTACCTGTCAATAGTTTCCCAAATATGGGAGCATTAGTGAAGAAAGAGATTAAATTTGTCCTCTCCTGGTTGTCTTCTATGAGACCGATGGAAATTAATTTTATAATATTAGTGATTACACAAGCGACGTAAACCTAATCGCCTCGTAATATAACGTGTGAACAATTTATTCTTGGAAGTAAATGAAAATCCGAATGTAGATAATTATTGCTCTTTTTGTGATGGAGACCTCTTTAATTTTTAGGACGAGGAATAGTTACGTGATGTATAGTCTATGCCAATGCTTTTTGACTGCAACAATGAAATTAAATCGGATATTTTGTTATATATCCTATTTTTATTATACTTTGCTGGTAGTAATCATAAATTAAAACTATATCCCTTGGGGTAAATAATTATATAGTTGGTAACCGCACATTAAGACAGCTAATATGAAGTCTGAAATGAAAAATAAATCACAGTAGATCGTCGTTCCACGCCACTCCTCACTAGTGTTGTATATTTCGTCAATATGATCGTTGACAGAGTTGTTTCCCAAACATAGATTTAAATAAGGTCGCAGTTTTTTTCCGAAAAAACTTTGTTTCTTGTCTATTGTAATAGGCTGACGGACACAGAAAGAATTTACAACGTTTACTGCTAGACATAGCAACAATGTTCTAATCCACTTAGTTGTTAAAATAAATTAAAATTACCTAATTATAAAGGACAAGTAATACCGGAATTTTGTCTAGTTGGAAATATTTTTATAACTGAATCCACGTCGAATGTGTAGGCTTCAAGTTCAAATCACTCTATCAAATGTTAGACTGGGGTTGTGTTGAACCTTTCAACTTTTGATAGCTTTTTCGGCATCGGACTCGACTGAGGTTAAAAGTGCGATCTACTTTAAACTTTCCATGATTGCTCTCAACGCTATCAAATGCCAAATAACTATTTTTCATGCTTAGGACAGAATATTCTTTTAGATATCCCTAGTGGTCTTTCACCAAGATGGGAAAATTTTTGATTAGTTATTTTGGAACTCATTAAAAAACAGTCACTTAGACAGGGCCCATTCATTCCTCTTTCGGCTTTGATTCAGTCAAAAAATTGAGATGTCACCAAATTTCCACATCGGGGACTTTGAAAAAGGTATTTATTCATGAAGTTGACCACTGCATAACTCTGCCTGTCACGTCCTGATAGATTCTCGCAAAAAATTATATCACATCCCTATGCGATTATTCGTGTTTGCGATTTTTTAGCCTTATTTTCGTAAACCGCAGGCTTTGTTCTTACTCCCTGATTTACTATATTTACGGAATGTATATTTATAAGTTTGTACACCAAAGTTCCTAGGAAGTCTCCTTCCATAAAAACGTGACGGGAATAATTTTCTCGCTTTATCGCTCCACGCCAAAACCGCTATAATGTTCATCAGCATTGCTCGCGCAACAGAATTCAAGGGAGATATTATCCTTCCTCCTTAACTGCTTTAGGGAAAAACTTGTGTGTTCGATCGATAAATAACGTTCCTCGGGTCGACGCAGAGAGGAAGTCGTTCTGAGAAATCCGTAAACGATTTCACGTTTTGCTTTGTATTAGTGCTCGAGAGGGAGGGGACACGAGAGGGGAGCAACCAGTTTCAAACTTTAACTTCTCCTCGAGTGAATAATGGGGTTTTTGTACATTAAGCTTCGATAGGGTGAATCAATATCCTCTTATTTCCTTCTCCTGGCCACTTCGATAGCTTCATCCGTTTGGCATCTCACGTCTCTCTAATAACTTTCCTTTTTATCTCTCAAATCTGCCGATGGGTAGATGTCTCAATTTTTCACTTCAGACGCTAATTTCAAATTCGTTCTTAACGACCGTGACACATTTTTTGAAAGAGCCTTCCTTCCTTCCATTTTGACGCATCGAACCATAATTTATGTGAAAAGCTTCGACAACCCTCCGCAGTCCCCTCAACGATGGAGCTGATATTTCCTCGACATGTTGACTCCTCCCCGGGATACTGTTCATCTCCCTCTGTGAAAGTAAAAGGATGATTAAAAGAAGAAGTGATGTATTTTACCTTCCTGTAAGTGTTTATTTACAATGGTAAAAGTTGATTAATTAGGGAGGATCATCTTTATACTCATAGTTTACCTACGTAGACACATTTATTTACTTTACATAAGTTTGAATTCATGCCTTTCTCTAGATATATAAATACTAATAAGAATATATAATTGGCATTGTAACTTTTAATTAATTAGCAAATACGGATAGTAGTGTTACCCACTTCGACCTAAGACTGTGCCTTTCTGCCATTATCACAAGAGTTTCACCAAGTGCTCCTTTCAAAGGAAATAAATCACAACAAATTTTAATCCGATTAGTTTTGAATGTTTTTATACCCGGTCACAGAGTCAATTATTCTCTTCGAGTCAATTGGAATGATTCTTCTTTCTTTTTGGATCTCTATCCGAAGAGGTATACTAAATTTGCTCTGAGCCTTTCATTTTACTGTAATGGTCCTTTAATTCGAACATGGAATTTAGTATGACCTTTGGGGGATTAAATTCATCGGGATTCACCGAGTTGACTCATGACGGTAATGCGATCTCTGATGAGGCAAAATTTGGAGGAAGCGGAATCCTCCCTGGCAAGACCTTTCGGCGAGACGCACCGATTGCGGGGGGTGGGGGAGGGGGGGGGAATTAGGGGGGGGGGACGATTCACGCTCGGCGTAATATTATCCCATCATGAATTTCTCGCCGGTGCCCTCCGTTTTTCAACTGCTTGGTCCTTTTGTTTCGTCGGCTTTTTCGATTGGGAGCCATATCTCTGGCATTTTAAATACATCGACCTGTCTCACCGACGGCCGCTCTCTTCCCCACTCCTCTGGTATCCCTTTTCTCTCTTTATGCCACCGAACGGGGTCCTACGAGAGCGGAATCGCTTATGAAGAAGGACTTTGGTCCTTTTCCTCCTCCTCCCACCCACACCCCTGCGTGTCTCGATACCGTAGTGGGACGAGAAGAAACCAATTCCGCCTTCACTAGAACCGTTGGCCAGGCAAGAAGTTTGAGGGAACATTTGTGTTGAGGAATCCTAGGATGTTCAGAGTCAATGACTACCCAATGGTTATGCGAGCGTGTAGGTTCGAAAGAACTTAAGAACAAGGAAATTCACTTATTCCTACCAATTAAACTTACGAGTATCGCATGTAAGCTCGATGAGTGGCGGTGGTGTAATGGTCAGCAAAGTAGCTTTCCATGCAGCTGGTCCAGGTCCGATTCCAGGCTGACCCACACTTTATTTTCATATGCTGTGATGGACATACTGTATATAAAAGATATTAATGTATAATTAGATTGTATATTGTTATAATTTTTGTGTGAATTTTAACTGATGATTGCTGAAGTATTTTTTCGCAAAAGATGATTACTTTCTCATCTCCAATTTGTGAGGTCCTCCGCCACAGAAGCCGATGTTACAATTGCAGAACAATTCTTCGCAACCTTTCCAAATATTAAAGATTTTAAAAGATATATTGATCGCTTTCAAGTGTCAAAATATAGTTTTGATTTTACATTCGTGTTTAGCGACACGTAAAACTTAAGATACCATAGTTTGATTCCAAATTCTGACAAACTGAAAAAAGTTATGCCTTTAATTTCTAAATTAGTTTAAAACCTTTATATTCAAACTTTAAACATTTGGGTCACAGGTTATTATTAATATTTTTGTTAGAATTTTAAGGTCTTTTTTATTCCATTTATACTTTTGCGGGGGTTTCAGTTTAAAAGTTTCGGAAAGCGATTTATTTTAAGGAACACTATAATATATTATGTTGTGTTTTTCCAGAGGGATGGTACAGAAAACACACAGGAAAGGACTACTCTCTGACCTGTTTGACATTCCATGGCATTTCTTGTCCCTCGGAAGGCAAAAGTGGTTGTGCCACCGGAATATTCCTGTCAAAGCGTCTGTCTTTCCTTGTGTTTGCTGTATTATACCTTTGTCAAAACTCGAAATTGTGCATCACCAGTGTGTTTGAATATTTTGCATATTCAGTGTGTGTGACCGGTATTTTGATAGCTTTTTGCAAATTTCAACTTCGTCAAAATAGTTTTATGAACGACTGGGACACATTCACATACATATAACTGAGTAGGATCATAGTTGTATCGCAGTTAAAATAAAATAAAATGAAAATTAATCAGGTTCAGAGTCATCTCCATGTTTCACATGTTGAAACACTTCCAAAAAATAATAAAGCTAACCAAAAATATTGCCGAAACCCGGGATTGAACCAGGGACCTTTAGATCTTCAGTCTAACGCTCTCCCAACTGAGCTATTTCGGCCGGCTGTCGGTATGTCGTCTTTTAACGTAGAATTATCGAAGATCGTTGAAGATTAGTCTGTAGTAGCTCATTCAATTATGATCATGGAAACATTTTTGATGGCATTCCGTTTTTTATATGACTACCATGTGAGTGTATTTATACTGGGAAAGTAAATGGTATATCATCATGCGGACAATCCTATGGTTTGCAACGGTAAGGAAACTCTTCTCCAGAGTCTGAACGTAATTAGAGTTATAACATCCTGTGGTATATAAGATTTCCAATACACAGCAACAAAAGCTGAGAAAGTGGCATTGGATACACGCTATACCTTCCGTTCCCAGTCATTTGCAACATTCTTATAGGTCTAGTAATGAAGAATATACTTCAAAAGCAATTTCTTCCCTATCTGATAAAATAATATACTTACCAATGGTACCATCCAATCAATTTTACATACCCTTGGTAGAATACATTTCCAACCCGTCTGATGAGACAAATTGATTGATGAGGACCGATAAATTGATGGTACATATTAATATTACCTAAAGACATAATTTGAGGTAAATGACTTCATGGCTCTCAGAAGTGCAAATCTATAGTTTGCGAATATTGCGACCTTATTTTTAATAATTTAAATGAAATTTCCTAAGGAATTTTTCCGATGCATTTCTTGATATTTTCTTCGGGTAAGATAAATCGACTACAAGAGTAAGATAACGTGCGGTAAATATTCCTGAGCTCCGTCCCGGATAGTTTGGCCACCTTTATTTGAACGCGATTCCCTCATTTAAGAGAATATACAAGGAAGAAGTAGTCCTAAGAGCCATCGAAAGAGAACCTATATTTGCCAATAATGGAAAACTAATAGGACAGATATTGAGCCATGAGAGAATGTAATGGAGGAAGAGAATAGGCATTTTAGATAGAATGGAAATTTTTGGTAGGAAGGACATATGTAGAGTTGAAGAGGGAGTATTAAAGATTCAGGCTTGATATAGTGGAAGGAAGATATTAAAAGATGTAGCACTTTTCCACAAAAAAAATTTTTTATTAAGACGCTCTTTTCGACTTACTGAGCCATCATCAGGTTCAAGACTTGGACCTGGAAACGCGCGTCGTAATAAATATTTTTTGTGGAAAGGTGCTACATCTTCTTTTAGTTGAAGAGGGACTTATGTTTAGGTAGAGCTTGTTAATTCTAATCTGTAGTTCAACAAAAATCTACCTTAACTGGTTGATTATCCTCCACCATGAACTTAAAATAGGGCCTCTACTATTATTCGAAATCTTATCTTGTTGCACAGGTCAATTTATTACGGCAATTGGTGATGGTGTTGCATTACTTCTGGTCTACTGTTTCAGTTTTTCACTTATAATGCATTTCTCAAATGGCCTTAAAACAATTCGTACGTTTAAATAACTTTTTTCAATATTTATTTCTGCAAAGTCAATAATCATGATAATTACCTGATGCAAAAATGACGTCAAATGGGAACTGCGCTCTAACTTATTTAAGTTGCGTCGGTGGTGTAATGGTCAGCATAGTTGCCTTCCAAGCAGTTGATCCGGGTTCGCGGGCGCACTTTTTTTTCATATGATGGTGATGATGAGGTGGTCATCTATTATATTGTTGTATAATTTTGTGTAGATTAAACTGGTCCACCTAACATTTATTTTAGCCTGAAGTTATTAATTTATCAACTCAATGTTTCAAGGTCTTCGAAGCGTAAGTTGCATTTGCAGTACAATTCTTCTCCACTTTTCCAAAGCTTTTAAAATCAATAGTGATTGCTGTCAAGTGTCAATCTAGTTTAATAGATTTTTTAACTAACACTCGTGTATAACGACTGTAAAAATTAAGATACCATAGTTTGAGCATACATCATTACAGTTACCTTCCAAGCTGTTGATCCGGGACCGATTCCCGGCCGACGCATTTTTTCTTCATAGGTGGAGATCAAAACCTATTTATTGTAGTGCGTGGCTTTCCATAAAAATATTTACTACGTGGACTGTGACATACTTTCCAATGTATTAAGAGAGGCATACACAACCGACCAAATGTTAAAGATTAATACACTAACTCTAAAGATTTGTGGTTGTAGTAAAAACATAGAGAATGGAAGAAGGGAAAAAAACAAACGAGAAAATATCACCACTTATCTCTAATATCTAACGTTTATAATAATAAAAAATATATCTGGAATGAATCCGAAGGTGCAAGTTATGCATTCATCATGACTACACAATCAGTCATGGGAAAAATGTGTTAAGCCATCCCAAAGCCATCGTTATTTAACTCTCTATAATCCTGAAAAATAACACCTCATTCGACAGCTTTCGTAATGAAAAGCAGTAATGAAATGAATAAATAGGATTTTGGGCCTTAAATGGAATTGAAGGAAATGTTTCCACTTAATATTATTATGTGATTGTAAGTTTTAAATTGGGATTTACTAATCCTCGTAAGTACTACTTCCTTTCATCTAGGCGCCTTGTTAGTTATATATTTTACCTTTTCCGTTAGTCTCTCTCTTTCATCTTTTGGGTCGGCTTTCAATTTTTTAAGCACGGGAAATTTACTTTTTTTTCGTAAGAATGACACGTGACAACCACAAAAAGGTGTACACGACCAACAAAAACCCATTTCTCTTTTGAAATTGGTTTCCTCAACCCTTTTTTTTTTCAATACCTTGTGTTTGGCGGAGGTAGTTTTTGTGTAGCTCTCGGGAGCTAAAAGCTGTATCATTTTGCTTCCTCCCGTGAAGGGAGCGTCACATCAAAAGAGTGCCATGTAAAGATGTCCCCTCTTCCCCCCTCCGCCACCACCCCACCCCCCCCCCCCCCCCGTCCCCCCCCCCCACCCCCCCCCCCCCCCCCCGCCCACAACCCCTGCACGCGCCCCCCCGCCCCCAC